>JANHZT010005908.1:29729-40055 GCA_032468215.1 Stegonotus admiraltiensis | reverse complement strand
ATTGTTTTGTGGGGTTTTTAAATTTGGCCAAGTTATTTAATACTTTTAATATGGTTTTAATTTTTGTATTGTATGTACTTATTTTTGGCTGTTCACCGCCCTGAGTCCAGTTGGAGAAGGGCGGTATATAAATTTAATTAAAAAAAAACAAAACTCAGGAAGCCAAAAACAGGCCCGTTTTTGGGCAACAAAGTGTGGGGCCAAGGAGGCCAAAAACAGGATGCATGGAGGCCTCAGGAGGCCAAAAACAGGCCTGTTTTGGGCCTCCCCAGCCTTCAGAGACGGAGGGAGGGGGGTAGGGAGACACACACACACACACACACACACACACACACACACAAACAGAAGTCCCTCACATACACTCCAAGGCAGCCACATCCCTTCACTAACATGCTTTCCACATCAGGAGCATAACAAATAAAAGTTTAATTTGTGTGTATTGTTTAATGGACTGCTAAATTGGCCATGCCCACCCAGTCACATGACCACCTAACCACACCGGCCCAGATGGTCCGGCCCCCCAACAGTCTGAGGGACCGTGAATTGGCCCCCTGTTTAAAAAGTTTAAGGACCCCTGCTCTAGAGCATTATTTTGCTTTTGAATCGGAAACACAGCACAACTTTATTATCTTGTTCCCCTGAAAATAAGACCGGGTTTTACATTATTTTTTGCTCCAAAACTTGCATTAGAGCTTATTTTCTGGTTAGGTCTTATTTTCGGGGAAATACAGGACTAATTGCGTCCATCTGGCTGATGATCTTAACTGGGGCTTATTTTGGGGATAGGGCTTATATTACGAATATTCTGAAAAATCTAGGGCTTATTTTCTGGTTAGGTCTTATTTTTGGGGAAACAGGCTATGTGTTTGTTAAACTGCAGCTAACTTTCATATTTGTTTTATTACACTATGCTTATTTATTTCATTGTAAATTTGGATAATTATAATGATTTCTATAATACAACATTGCATGTATTAAGTTTGTTTTTACCTTTTTTATTGATCTTAAAATAAATCAACTAATTGGACCTGGTTAATACTTGAATGGGGAATCTATAGTCAAACAGAGTTATATACTAAAGTGGGAAGTGGGAAGTTATAAAAACTTCCTGAAAGAAGGCATTGGCAAAGCATATCAATATTGTTGCAAAAAAAATAACATGGCTGTATCCTTTGAATTACTAAGCATCAAGGGAAATTTTACTAATGGCAAATACAGGATTTAATTTACAGCTTGCTCATCTGATGCTGATTAAAGTGTGTTAAAAATAAGCATTTTTTTTATGCAGTTGAAAATGGCGAACACTGTGACTTCACAATTCTAAGGAACATGTTAATAAGGTAAACAAGTAGTCTAAAACAATAATATTAGCAATACATTTTTAAGTTATTCCTTTACTTGGACCGTTCCTGTATTCTGTGATAAGGAGGAGTAATAGAGGGCTGTGTCATATTTTCAGTGTAGGGTAACGTGATGGCACAAGTACAAAGAGTATGAAAGAAAGAGTAAAAAAAACTTGATATCCGATGTAAAAACGTTTATTTTCCATTTTCATATAATACATTTCAGAAACTGTTGGATATAATTTAAAATAACATCAATATTAAATGCAACACAGAATAATCTTGTACTCTGCCCTTTGAGGGTATAGATGTAGAATTTTTCAGACCTGAACTAAGCATTTGTTGAGTTTTGCCCCATTTTACGACCTTTTTAGCTACAGTCGTTAAGTGAATCATTGCAGTTGTTAAGTTAGTAACATGGTTGTTAATTGAATTTGGCTTTCCCATTGACTTTGCTTGTCAGAAAGTTGCAAAAGCTGTTGACATGACCCCAGGGCATGCAACCCTCACAAATATGACCCAAATGTCAGGCATCCAAATTTTGATCACATGACCACGGGGATGTTACAATGGTCATAAGTCACTTTTTCAGTGCTGTTGTAACTTTGAACAGTCACTAAATGAACAGTTGTAAGTCTAAGGCTATTTCAGTTTTTAAACAAACTTGAAAACCATTTTATGAAAGCAAAATTTAACACTGTTGCTTATATATGGCATTTATATGGTACTATTCAGGAAATAAGTTGCTGGTGGGTTTTTGGTTTCCTTTTCTAGAACTCACATGCAAGACCTGAAAGATGTCACTAATAATGTCCATTATGAGAATTACAGAAGCAGAAAATTGGCAGCTGTGACATATAATGGAGTTGACAACAACAAAAACAAAGGGCAGTTAACAAAGTAAGTGGTAATTTAGATGGTGCTATAGTTTGTTCCAGCTGGTTCTGGAGAATTATTTGAGGTTAAATATTCTGAATCCTGTTATATTTTTTAAGGCTCATAAAACAGTGTACCATCATGCAGCCTTCCAGGTTATTCTATCTCAAAATGCAAATGAGTACAGTAGAAATACATCACTATTTCAATATATGCTTTTCATAATTGATTGGCAGAGTGAGGAACAGGATCTATTGAAGTAAATAGAATTTATCTCATCCAAACAGACTTTACCACAGAATGCAATCATGTGCATGTTGTATTGATTTTAGTTAAACCTAATCTCAAATATGTATATGTGTTGCTTAGTAGTTTGATCTGTTTCAAAATACTATACATATATAATGTACTATGAGCTATTTGAAATTATTTCAATTTGTGCTATACATATATTGCTTTCCTACGTGATTCAGATTTCAGTACATTGTTTTCAAGATTTTTACTACACATTTCATAAATTACATTTGGCATTTGTATGTATGTGTGTATTCCTTACGAAAACCTGGTGGGAATATTTTTTTTGTCAAAGATTCATCTTGCCATTTTGAAAGCAGAAACACTTGTATTCTAGTCCAAATGAGGTTAATGTAATGTATTGCAGGATATAGTAGTTTATGGACCAATTGTATAAAGATCAACTCTGCATAGTCAAAGATAACATATAATAGGAAAGATGTTTGATATTTTATATTGCCAATTGAACTTAACTTTACCATCTTATATGAATATTTGTTTTGCAAAAAATAATCCTGTTTATTTTGGGAACTGTTTTAAATTTTAAAAAATTCTTTATAAGGTATGCAAACATAATTGGCCCTAGCATAACTTAAGGTTAGTATTGTTTTCAGTTTACTTCCTATCTCAGAATTTTAAAAACTGTTCCTGGAATTTTTTGTTCATTTACTACTGAGAATTATTTATGTAAAATCAACAATGAAAGTGTTTGCACCCTGATATTATTGCCTTTGCTTTTCATACTGACAAATATCTGCAACATTAAACATCAGAGTAAGTACATGGCTTTTAACTGAGCATGGATTTTTATTTCAGTGCTATTTCAGTCTCCTTGTTCCATCACAATTCAGAATTTTATTAATGTCTCACCCATAAAGCAATATTATTTATTCTTATCCATAGTGGCATGAACGCTTTCCAATACATTTTTATTGTATTTCCAAAGTTAAAATACTAACTGCAACCAAAAAAAGAGAAAATAACAACAAAACAAAAACTAAACAAGACTCCACAAAAAATGTGCATTAAAGTTCTGATGGGGCTCAAAGTTGACTTAGCCTTCAGATTTAAATAAAACTTGATTTTGAATTTGATATTATTCATAGATGGCATTAGAAAAATAATCAACAGTGAACCACAAGTTTGCATATACTTGTGGAAAGTAAGTCTTATAAGTGTAGCATTTCTCCTTTAGACTAAATACCAAATATTATTCCATCCAACCCATTCAAAGACTAAATCCCTTTTTATTGAGTTAAATTCTATACAGTGTTTAAAATGTAATGTGTGGTACATATTTTTTGGCAGAATAACATATATGTCAACATCAAAAATGTGGGCTTTGCAGTTTTAATAATATCCTGGGTTATTGAGAGAAACATGGAAGCAATTATCCAGATTCCAAACATGCAAGGTTTAAAGATCAATACTGTGTTTTCCCCAAAATACGACCTATTCAAAAAGTAAGGCCTAGCCTGATTTTTGGGGGGTAAACGTAATATTCGCCCTACTCCAAAAGTAAGCCCTAGTGAAGGGGTGGATGTGGCCAGCTCAGCTAATGGCAGCTGGGCCCCTTAATCGCAACCCATAGATCAGCTGAGCTGAGCTGGAGCTGCTTCTCATTCTATTTCTCTGGGTGCCTGGAAATGTTTCTTGTACACTGTTGCCAGCACTGCCACAGCACCAGGCAACCTTGCAGCCGAGGGCCCCTTGTTGAGTCCTGATCCAGAGCTCGCCATACTTGGGGGGCACGGAGCTGCAATCATTGGAGGTGGCGAGTCCAACAGCGAGCGTGGCGACGGGACATGTCAGGACAGTGCCAGCCAGCCGCTCGTCAGCAGGCTGCTCTCTTGGCTGGGTCTGGCCGTGAGCAGCACCTGCAGGCAATGAGGTGTGTGGCTTGCTCAAAGAACGGCAGCGACGAGACTTCGGGTTGCAGCAGCGTGGCCTGGCCAACGGCATGGTGCAGAGTCTTGGGAAGCATGGCTGGAACAGGCACAGGGACGAAGAGCTGATGAGCGGCTGTGTTGTGCTGCCGCCGGAACTCCTGTTGCCTCCCTGTTCTTTGCGCCGGCCACGCACCTTGTTGCCTGCCGATGCCACTTGTGGCCATACCCAGCCAGGAGAGCAGCCTGCTGATGAGTGGCTGGCACGCACTGCCCTGACATGTCCCGCCACCGCTGCCTCTCTGTTCTTTGCGCCAGACGTGCACCTTGTTGCCTGCCTGTGCCGCTCATGGCCATACCCTGCCAGGAGAGCAGCCTGCTGACGAGTAGCTGGATGGCGCTGTCCTGATGTGTCCCGCCACCACAGCCTCGCTTATCGTTAGACTTGCCAACTACGATGGTTGCAGCTCCATGCCCTCCACCCCCATGTATGGCAAGCCCCAGATCTGTGAGGTTGCCTGGCTCCACGGTAGGGCCGAGCTGGCAAGGGTATGCCAGAAATACCTTCAGGTGCCCAGAGAGATAGAATGAGAGGCAGCTCCCAATCAGCTCAGCTGATCTGCAGACCATGGTTAAGGAGCCCAGCAGTCATGAGATCACCATGCTCGCTACCTCCTGCACCTCAAAAAAAAAAAAAGACCTCTTTGAAAATAAGGCCAAGCACTTATTTCAGGGGTCAAAAGAAAATAAGACCCAGTCTTATTTTCGGGGAAACACGGTGTTAGTGCCTTAAATTAAGTCTGTAAACAAACTGACAGCTAATGTAGTTCAGATAAAAGAAACATTGGATCAAAAACTTTGTCTCCAGCAAGCAAACATCCAAAGCTTAAAAAGGGGAATAATGATTGATACCAGTAGTAGCTAATTTTTAAGTATTTGGGATCTTGAACAATTAAATGTAAAAATGTAGTGCTTTCAGACCATGTTCTACAGAAACTGTTTCCTCAAACCACAAAAACAAAGAATTCTTTCCCAGGTGCATTGTTCTGTACTGTATCAAAGCTACATTTATTTTCTTACTTGTCCTCCCCAAAATCCAGAGCAATAAACATGCTTTGGGGACCAAGTGGGACAGAAAGGGAATTGGATATTTATTTATTAAAAGTTTCCACTGCACAGACTTTAAACTACCTAGTTGAAAATGAAACATCCTATCATAGAAGCTTTTTAAAGATTCATTACATAGCTGCATGTCTAGCTTCATTTGGAGTTTTTTATTTTATTATCAGATTAATTGAGGAATTTATTTTGAATATTGATCGCAAATGAAGATGTGTGTCCAACAATCTCAGTAATTTGTTCAGTTTCTTATAGACTGAAAAATTGAGAAAAATATGCTCTTAATTTTCACTATTTAGCACAGAAAACATTGTTTTCTTCATACAATTTTCTTAACAATTCTTTTAAATAATTTTACCAAAAATAGACATTAATTGTTGCTCACTCCCTTTAATATCATAGATTCTTTAAATAGGATAGGTTTATAAATGTTTAGGGGTTTAGGACAAAACATTACAGATTTAATGTGTGCTTTTGTCTGTGGCATAAAACTTCATTGCTGTTTACTGTTCATGTCGGCATAATATACTTTTTAGTAATTCTCTAACTCAAATAAATTAGGCTGTGGTCTTGCATGTAATTGGTATAATTACTTAGGACTGACAGCTTCTATTTTGTTTTACCAACTAACGGCAATATTTTAAAAGGATTTTAACAGCTGCATGGCTACAGCTTTTAGGTTAAAGGTTAAATGTTTTTTTTAACTCATTTTTTTTACTATCTTTATTTAAAACCTTGTGCCGTCTTCTACTCTGATGAGTTTCTCCATGAAATTAATACATTTTTTCCAATACCTCATAGCAATATAAGAACGAAGATTTTCTAATGCTGGCCTACCAATAGAGTACTAATAGGACTGTGGAATTCCATTGCTGGAAGGAGGAATTATCATTCATGAAATAGAAAACATGTTCAGAGATTATTTCTAGCAATCTGAATGTGAAATACATCAATGGATATTAAGAAGCATTATAGTAAATCCACTCTTAATATATAGCACCTTCATTATCTTTTACCTAATTTAAACCTACTTTAGAAAATCTTTCATACAGCTTGCAAGAAATAGGAGTTAATAATATTTCTGGACCCAGGAACCAGAATGCATTTTATTATTATTACCATATATTAATTAATTTGCATAATAATTTGAGGTTTTACACAAAGAATTCTCTCTTAACTGCATTATAATTGTCCTGATTCATATTGCCTTGGCTCATTTTTTAAATTTATGTATGAATAAAGAGAAGAGTTCCCTAGGAAGAAAGCTTTAACTATCAAGCACTTGGGTTCTATCAATTCCCATTTCAGAAAGAATAAATAGGACTCACATAGCATAGAACTAAGAGAGTTGTACCTCAGTTCATAATGATAAAATTGAATTGAATTGAATTGAATTGATAGCAATTCCAATTCGGCAATTCAGGAATAATGTTAAATGAAATATGCTAGTTGTATATTCTTTGCTCAATTTTCCCTTGTACCCATTTTTGTAGCAGTTCTTTATGGAGCATCAGATAGAATTATTAGAAAGTTTTTGATAGATGTAATACTTGTAATGTATAATTATTTCATGATCCTTGAGAACATGTTCTTATGCATGCAGTAGAAAATTGGAGGTAATTTTTAAGGCAGTGGAATCTTTTCATTAGTTTCTATAAAGCAGTGACTGCTAACCTTTTTGCCATCGTGTGCTAAAAGCGGAGGGAACGCCGGGGGGGTTGTGTGTGTGCATGCCCACACCCATAATTCAATACTCCCCGCACATGTACGTGCGACACCCCTTCCAAGCTCTCCCCACTTTTGGCATGCGATAGTACAGAGGGCCCGGTAGGCCTATTTTTCACCCTCCCCAGGCTCCAGAGACTTTCTTGGAGCCTGGGGAGGGGGAAAATGGGTTCCCCCCCCCCGGAGACCCTCCAGAGGTCGGAAACCACCTGTTTCCTGACTTCCAGGGAAAGCTGATTTTCGGGCCTTCCAGCCTTCCAGAAGGCCCGAAAATCAGCTGGCTGGTGCTTGCATGTGCACTGGAGCTAGGGCAACGCTTGCATGTCCACTGATATGGCTCTGCGTGCCACAGGTTCGCCATCACGGCTATAGGGTATAAAACTTTTTCAATTGAAACTTAGAAAATCATACTTTTCAAGTCAGACATGTTGTAAATTATCTTAATTTATGGAATATTTTAAGTTTGTGCCGAACTTGTTTCAATGCAGTGAACCTGCAGTCAATGTATACTGTTAAACTTGAGTTCTTTTTCTGGCGTTGTTAATCAGTAATGAAGTATGAGTTCTGCTTTACCAAGGCAAGAGTTGCCATTTGTATCTATTGTATCTTACTTATAGTGTTATCCGAAATTAATTATTGTCAGTATTTTCCATTTGATGCAGTCTTTGATGTAGTCAGTCAAATGAAGTGCCTGCAATATTGCATTTTAATATATTTGCGAGTAGCATAGGCCTAAAGAAAGTTGTAAATTGAGGTTTGCGTTGAATAGTTAATTAGATAGATATTTAGTCCTCTTTTTAAAAAGCATGCATAATTCTGGGCATATCAACATAGGCAAAGAGTTTTGAAACCTTTGCGTAGCAGTTGCATTAATTATGTGCAACACTTGATTAACAGAATATTTAAAGCCTAGCTTTAACTAACCATCTACGAGTATGATGGAAATCTTGCTTGAGAAGGTCATAGAAAACAGCATAGCTTCAAATCCAAAATGAATTTGCTTTTTTTTAATTGCTGCTTTTTATTTTTGTGGTTTTATTTAAGCATGCTAAGCTTCTGTATATTTTTTGTTTTTTAGATTTGACACAGTTGAAGGCATGTAAGTGGTCATTTCCATTTTTCAAAAGACTTAACTATTTTTTTAAAAAAGGCTTTCAATGTTAAGTGTAATATTTAAAATTTTCATTTCAGCTTGTGCATTTTATTTTTGCTTTAATGTTTCTTTTATTCTAAAATTTCCCTAACACTTGGTTAAATATTTATGAGAACTAAAGAGCATCTTTATTCACAGTCTAGAAAATGGTTTGGCTATAATGGGTATAAAATACATTATTAATACCATTATATGAAAACATGTCAAGCTTATTTCTTACCTCTTTAAGTTAAAGAGTTTATCTGACCATGTAAAAGCACTATCTTTTATCTTGTGAAGACAAAGAAGAAATGGTTTACAAACACTCATATTTTGGTTTTGTGTTCATAGGATAATTACTATTCTGCTTTGTGTTTAACTGGTCACATACATCCAATTTTTGCACAATACAGAGAACAAGTAATTAAGCAGTATTGCATATCATAATGTGGTATTTCTCTGCCCAAACATCTTTTAAAACCTCCCCCTTTTCTTCAATACACACGTGTGTATTGAAAGAGTGTGAAAGATACTATATCCTGCTCATTTGTACATTTCGTTAGCATGTGAGGCCAGAGATTCCTCTCAGATTAAAAAATTCTCTCTGGGATGAAACACTCAAATAGATTTTTATTTCTGTCAAATATTTAGTTAATTTATCTGAATTATTACTTTTTAAGGCTTAGGTTTTATAATATCTATTGTCAGGAATTAGGGAAAGGGAAAACAATTTTAAAGAAATCTCAAAAAGTTAGCTTTTTCTCCCTCTGTTTAATTGATAAAATTTTGCATATTGGTAGGTGCTGGATTGTCTAGATTTAGTGAATGTACCTATTTTTTTAAAAAATCAACTGGAGTTGGTGGTTTTGGTTTTTGAGATATATATTATATATGTATATATATGAGAAACATGTGAACTGTGAACTAGCAAAGCACATTAAAATGATTCTAGAATCTGTATAATCTAATAACAGTCTGCAGGAAGGCCTGTTTTATTAAAATACAGATAATGAAATTGTTATGTTGCCGGGGAGGGGGACCCCTGCAATATACATTAATCCACTTTACTTTTGTTGTACAAAATATTTCAATTAAACTTGGATTTGGTTTAGAACATATTAACTCTGTAGTTGTTCTCATGAAATCTTCATTGTTTACAGGATTCCTGTGACTTCTTCATTCTCTCGTTCTATATGCTTAGTTTCCCAGTATAATAATTTAGTAAATAATACATTCTTTGTCATTTCACCGTCCATCTTCTCCGTTTGAATGTGTTTAATTCACTTGCTGCTTTGTCCTCATTGAACTAAAACTAGCACTTAAAGTTTTTCTGATTGAAGTGGCTGTTTTGTGATTTATCAAATTTTCTCTGAGTTCAAGAGGGTTTCCTCTCTCTATATATATATATTGGTAGGGGATAAGAATCATTTGTTTTTTTTATATTCAAACAGGTATTACTAAACAAAAGTATTCTCTTTTTTTCAATCAATTTACCCAAGATACATAGTCTGATTTTAGGAATATAGATTCAGTTCTTCCTTACATTACTGGATAATTTTGAAAATAGAAAACTAGCAGACATCTGAAGTTTTACTGTAATTACAATTTTAAACAAAATGGCAGCATAGTATAATTCTGGTGGTCTCATGAAGATCAGATTGGATTTACATGCAGATTTTGGTATGTTCAAATTAGAATCTGGAGCATTTTCTACTGTTCGAACCTGTTTATGATATGGATTCATAAAAGAATGAAAAATAATTCATTTTCACTTGTTTAGAATTTGAATTTGGTCTATTTCAAATATTTTTTTGTAAGCCACCCAGAATCACTGAGAGTGAGTGGGAGGCCATATAAATTCTCTTAAATAAAACACAGTTGCAAGAAAAAGTATGTGAACCCCTTGGGATTACATGGAGTTTAGCATGAATTGGTCATAAAATGTGCTCTG
>JANHZT010005907.1:15953-27249 GCA_032468215.1 Stegonotus admiraltiensis | reverse complement strand
TTGCAAGCAGCAGATGTTAATAACAGTGTTTTAGTCCACTGTACTACCAGGGATGCTATAGCATCCTTTCATGCATGCCATAATTGCTTCTCAGAAGCTTATAGCTAAGGGGTGGGGGTGGGGGTGGAAATGATATTTGAATTTGACAGAGATTCAAAAGCAAATACAATGGATCGAATCTTATAAATTGGATCAAGTCAGTTGAAGCCCTTAGACATTTCAAAGAGGAATTATTGCATTATTGACAAGCTGTAATATAGTGATCACATTAGTATTTTTGATATATGATGATATTGATATATGATTATATAAAGAGGCCTGAATCTATATGCATCAGGCTTTATAATCCACATTTCTTATATTGACTTACTCAATGAAGGGCATTGAGGTTATTTTATCATATACCTGTGATGGTGAACCTATGGCACACATGCCCGAAGTGGCACACGGAGCCATGTTGCCTGGCACGTGCGACGCCCATTCCTCTTGTGGGTTTCTGGCGCACATGCGCACACGTCGATCAGCTGGCCTTTCTGCATGTGGCAGTGCCGGAAATCAGAAGAGCTGGTCTTCCGTTTTCCAGTGTGAGCGTGTGCGCCAGCCAGCTGATCTGCATGTGCGCATGCGTGGCAGTAACCGGAAGACTTGCTGGCTTGCACGCACCGGAAACCAGAAGTACCTTATCCGGCGTGCACATGCCCCCTGAGCAGCTCCTCTTCCTGCTCACAACCATGACGAGCGTGCACGCACGAAGTGCTTTCCTTTCGGCATTTGGTGCCACGCGCGCACTCCCTTTTTGGCACTCGATGCCAAAAAGGTTCACCATCGCTGTCATATACCATATACATGGACTTTCTCTATAGATAGGCAATGTGAAGTTCATAGGCATGTCCTATGATTTGTACAGGTATTCCTCAGGCTACAACCACTCATTCAGCATCTATTCAGAGTTACAACAGTGCTGAACGAGAATGACTTACAGCCAGTCCCCAAAGTTGCAGCCATCGCAATGTCCCCAGAGTCATGTGATTGTGATTTGAGTACCTGACAATTGATTTGCTATTACGATAGTTGCAATGTACCACAGTCCCATGATTACCATTTGGGACCTTCTTTGCTGGTTTTCCACAAGTAAAGTCAGTGGGGAAGCTAGCAAGTTGCTCACCTGCACTCCATAGCACTTCTTGTGGCACTTGCCTGCCTTCCTGCATTCCATAGCCATTGGGGAACTAATTACCTGTCATTTTCTTGTCAAGTCTTTTGAATTTCTAAGACACTAAGCAAATATTTTTTCTGGCAATTGGCTATCTTTTTGTCTGGCATATGAAAATGAAACCTGCTTTTTATTATAAAAGATAAGCTATTGCATACAGTTTCTATGGAGCATATTTTAGAGGCTGAATTTTCCACTATCCAAAGAACAGATGTGAAAAATGCTTTTCATTTTTTTTCTAAAATAGTTTAGAAGGCATCCTCCTGCCTCATGTGCATGTAGCCCTAAAGTTATCAGCGTGTGAGTTAATTTCTAGCTACTTTGCTTTCATTTTATATTTAGTCCATTACAGAATATCTTCTTTCACGCCAATTCTTTTTTCATTATTCTGTGTTACTTCAAAGTAAATATAAATATATTGGTAATGTAAATATAAGCATATTGCTAATGTTTTTCAGACTTTTTTCTAACTTATATTTTATCTACGTATTGCATGCGGGACAAAATAACAGTTCAGATTCTTTTCCTGTTTGGACTCTATTGCTATTCTATTTTTTTCCTCCGCCATTATCGCAAAATGCAAAAAATGTGTCCAGAATTCTTTATCCATTAGGTATTAAATGTTTCTGAAAATAGAGGTCTTTGAAACCTGGTTGCTCAGTTGCTCTGAATTAATAAAAATAGCTGACTGGATTGGATTAATATCCTGCAAGGCGCCATTTTATTCAAAATTTTATAGCATTCCTCTTTCTTTCTGTTCAGGTCAGCCATAGATACTGAATAATCTGTTAACATGCTAATTCTCTGGATCATATTTTCTTTGACTTCTAAGAAAGTTGTACGTCTCAAAATACACTGTCTATATTTTCCAAACAGATATAGCAGTTAAGCAGTAAAATACAGATCTTGGTGTCGTGAAACTGCATTTTCTGAACCAATGTCGTAACTGCTTTGGCATTTCATTGAAAAGGTATACAAATAGTTTTCCAAAGAAGTTATTAATTTGCTGTTTTGGTGGAGTAAAAATTTGCTATAGAAATGGAAGAAGATAGCATATATAAAAGTTGTTATTTAGTTGCAAATGTTGGTTTCATTTTTTTGAAGTTTTAAGTCAAAGCTAGAAGATGTCTCAGCACTTCTTACAATTATTTCATAAATTTAGTACAGTACCTTGCAGTTTCCTTTGCAGAAATCAATGAGGTATGTCAGACATATACTAGACTGCCTTGTGGACTCAACAAGGTACTTTGCAAAATGAAGATGACCTAACCAGATCTTGTAAGAGTGGCTCATTCATTCATTCAATTCACTTGCAAAGTAGCTTACTCTGCACCAGTTTTTAGGATAGGACATTTTTTTTGGCTTCATTGCATTACTTGGGAGTCTATTGCTCACATTGCCTAGATTCTATGCAGATAGAATCTGAAGTGAGTCTCCAAAGTTACAATTGCTTCAAATTGAGATAAATCATTTTTAAAGTTTTCTGTCTGATTTGCAGTTTTGTAGGAAAAATATTTAATTTCTTCATGCATGGAACAAAACTCTTTGCAGGGCTCAAAAGTAAGTTAGTATTCTAGAATACAATACATAAAAACATGCCTTCATGAAAAGTTAAAGAGAGGTGGAATGCACTAATTTAAGAGCAATATGGAATTTTTGGTAACCAAATTATTCTGTCTTAATCCTTCTGGAAAGGTTTCACTCATAATCTGTGGTTATTTATCTTTTCTGCAGTTTGCTGTTTTTGAGCTAGTACCCTGTTTTCCCCAAAATAAGACATCCCCTGATAATAAGCCCAATCGGGCTTTCGAGTGCGTGGCAATAAGGCCAAATGCTTATTTCAGGGTTCAAAAAAATAAAAGACATGGTCTTATTTTCGGGGAAACACGGTAAAATCGTAATTTGCAGGTTCTTGGTTTCTTCAAGCTATACTTTCATTACTTGTTGCTATGCTGACTGAAGAGTAGATGTTGCAAAACTACTTTAGTGCATGCTAATACACTAATAATGTTTATGTAAACATTAATTTATGACTACATATTTCTTCTGAAGTTACATGACTATTGCTGTTTCCCAAATGGTAAATTTGTGAATTCTAAGGATTTTCTGTTTCATCTTTAAAGGTAACTACTAGCACAATCACAATGAAGGATCATCCTTTGACTGGGAGCCAAGTCAAAGTTGAACAATTATTTGAAGACTCTGGAAATAGAAGGAGCAGTACACTGCAGTCCACTGGAATAAATGGCTCTGAAAGGTCATTTCCGACTCCAGTAAAAAATAAAAGCGCTGATAGTATCTGCACCATCAAAAATAGTGGCAGCTCAATAAAAGCACAGAAAGCTGGTTGTCAGTCTGCAGAGCAAGCACTGAAGCAATATAAACAGCAGTTAACAGCCTATGAGCAACAAGAAATATTTAATTTTCCTGAAATCTATTTTGTGGGTCCAAATGCAAAGAAAAGACAGGGAGTTAGTGGTGGCCCAAACAATGCTGGATATGATGATGAACAAGGCAGCTACGTTCATGTACCTCATGACCATCTTGCGTACCGATATGAAGTACTAAAAATAATTGGGAAAGGCAGCTTTGGCCAAGTAGCTAAAGTGTTTGATCACAAACACCACCAACATTTGGCTTTAAAGATGGTGCGCAATGAGAAACGGTTTCACCGGCAAGCGGCAGAAGAAATACGCATCTTGGAACATCTCAAAAAGCAAGATAAAACTGGCAGCATGAATGTTATTCACATGCTAGAAAGCTTTACCTTTCGGAATCATATATGTATGACTTTTGAGCTCTTGAGCATGAATCTATATGAGCTGATCAAAAGAAACAAGTTTCAAGGCTTCAGTGTGCAGCTTGTACGTAAATTTGCCCACTCAATATTGCAATGTCTGGAGGGGCTATTCAGAAACAAAATTATACATTGTGACTTAAAACCTGAAAATATTCTTCTGAAACAACAAGGACGGAGTGGAATCAAAGTAATTGATTTTGGATCTAGTTGTTTTGAGCACCAAAGAGTTTATACTTACATACAATCTCGCTTTTACAGAGCCCCAGAAGTTATCCTGGGAAGCCGCTATGGGATGCCCATAGATATGTGGAGTTTCGGCTGTATTCTGGTGGAACTTCTGACTGGTTATCCTTTGTTTCCAGGAGAGGATGAGGGTGATCAGCTAGCATGTATGATGGAGCTCCTTGGAGTGCCTCCACAGAAATTGCTGGACCAATCCAAGCGAGCCAAAAACTTCGTCAATTCAAAAGGTCATCCTCGATATTGCAGTGTAACAACTCAAGCAGACGGGAAAGTTATTCTTAATGGTAGCAGATCACGAAGGGGTAAAATGCGCAGTGCTCCAGGCAACAAGGACTGGATCACAGCATTAAAAGGCTGTGATGACTCTTTGTTTATAGAGTTCTTAAAAGAATGTCTTAATTGGGATCCTTCTGCAAGGATGACTCCTAGCCAAGCTTTAAGACATCCTTGGATTTGTAAACGAGTACCTAAGCCTCCCAGCGTGGATAAAAGTTCAGGCAAACGGATTGCTCACTATACAAGCGCTTTCCCAGGGATAAATTCCAGATTACCCCCAGTTGTTGGGGTAGCAAACAAACTGAGAGCTAATCTAATGTCTGATTCAAATGCCAATATACCTCTATGTACTGTGCTACCAAAACTGGTCAGCTAATAGAGAATTACATATTCCCAGGGTACATATTCTGTGTTTATTATTATCTCCTTGAACGACAAAGAGATTAGTGTAGGGCATGGGGAAAAGATTATTGAAGGCTGAAACGTGTGTTAAAAAAAAACTGAATGAAAACATAAGCATTTTAAGGGCTATAGTTATTTAATCAAACTGTTTCAGCTAGAATGGGATGCTTATTGTATACATTTGTTTTATTCAGTGAGATCACATGATGTATAACAGATTTTAGAGCAACGTTATAATAAACCACAAAATCACTTGTTTATGTAGGCAGTCATGTAACCAGAAAATTGGGTGCAATGTGGTTTCAAGATAATTGCACTTAATAGTAAATTCCTTACAGAACGCTGGTCAAAAAGCACAACTTCTTAAGCTTTTTGTTGTTTAGGAATTATTTTGTAGTACTTTCTACATTTAACTACAAGATTTCGGAGTTTGCAGAATTAATTTACGAACTCTCCTTCAAATTTCTTGCAGACAAGCACCTTGCAAAAATGTGTGGTGAGCCAGAGCTATGAAGATAATAGTTTTTGGACTCTCATTTTAATGTTTTTAATTCTTCATTCCAACATTTTAAATTGAATTAATTGATCACAAATGGAGATAAAAATATTTCTGAGAAAATTTCTTGTGCATTAAAATAAGTTGCTTTTGGTAAAGGACAAACTAAGCAAAATGCTGTTTTCAAATCTCAGTTAAATGCAAAAAAGATGGGTGCTTCAGATATTTTGTACAGGAAAATGTAATGGGCAGCATCTGGATACTGGAAAATAAAACTATTTTTACTAGCGCACATAAGCTTGCCTCTTGGTTTTCCCATTCAGGATCTTGATTATGAAGACTTGATCTTTAGCAAAGCACAAAACAATACTACTCAGACCTGAAGTACAGTTTAGCTATATGGTGCAAATTTATTGAATCACTATTAATGGTAGCCATTTGCATTGGATGTTTACTAATCAATTAAACTATTATTTAAATTCCGTTTTCCACATTGGATGCATTCTATGTTGTAGCTAATAATTTGTAGAACAGCTAATCACTGAGAAATCTATTTGCTTCCTCTTGTTTTTGCGTTTACTCTCGAGTTAATGTCACATATGCTAGATTAGATAGTCTGTCAGCGGTTCATTCAGATTGCAATGCAATTTCTGTACATCTGTTAATAATACTACTACTACATAGGTAGAAAAATGTGAAGAGTCCTCAAGAATGGAGATTTTATAGATGCTAACTTTTCAGAACCAGAAAGCTCTATTGCATTTACATATAAATTATTCCATTTCCAAATAGATACCTTAATTTCTCTATTTCAGATTGTTGGGTTGTTACTGCCTAGCCATTTAAGATTATTTGAAATTAAGAATTCTTTTAACAGTAATAATGATCACGGTTGAGGCTTTTTAGATTGTGAACATCCTCAAGGCGATTCAAATAAAAATATTTTATTGCAGTAGCAGACACTGAGTGCATAAAGCATTGCACATATCGTTCTAGAGATATGTCTAGTGACCTCAGTGGGATTTATTCCCTAGTTCATTTGTATAGCACAATTTAAAGGAACCCTCTACTTGAATAGTTTTTTTTTAATTCACTTGGAAAAAAGTATTTCTTTTACTGAGAAATGTCATGTGTATTACAATGTACTGTTTTTTATTTTTAAAGTGCATGGTTTAACATAACGTGAAATAATTATGATATTAATATTGCAGATAAGGAACAATTTACTTTCACCTTGGCAAGACAATCTTGTGAAAATCGTTATTTTGCATAAACACTTAATATTTATTGCATTCATTCACTCAATATTGCCATTCATTCTATTAATTAAGGAATTTGGGGCAGTTTACAAAGAAAATAAAATCATGAAGTAAGAGCAAGTACAATAAAACAAACTAACATTGAAAACTTGACCTTAGATGCACGTTTATAGCTGATTGCATTTTATTTTTTAATTGTTCATCCTTTATATAAAATAAAAATTTCCACAAAAATATCTACAAGCTATACTGAAATATCTGGGGTACGTTATAGCTTGTTATTTTTTATAGCTTTAAATAATGCTGAATCCTGCAGATAAAAGTCACCATCAATAAAATCCGGGTCATTTGGGGAAATAAAATACAAACATATAGTCCTCGACTTACAACAGTTCATTTAGTGACCGAAGGTACAACAGCACTGAAAAAAAAGTGACTTTTTACTGTTTTTTCACATTTATGACTTGCAGTATCCCCATGGTAATGTGATTTACATTTGGATGTTTGACAACTGGTTCATGCTTGTGATGGTTTCAGTGTCCTGGGGTCATGTGATCACCTTTTGCAACCTGACAAGCAAATAGGGAAGCCAGATTTACTTAACAACTGCAATGATTCACTTAACAAATGTGCAAGAAAAGTCATAAAATGGGGCAAAACTCAGCAAACATCTCACTTAGCAACATAAATTTTGGGCTCAATTGTGATCATAAGTCGAAGACTACTTGTATTTGATTGAAAGCTTACCAAATAGGTTACATAGTAAACAATTTTCTCTTTAATTACTATCTTTAAGCTTTTTTTAAAAGGGTTTCCCCTTCCATTTTCTTGTTTCTTTGACAGAAAAAGCTCCTCCATGATAATTCTTGCTAATTCAAGGAGAATAACACACAAACAGATGGTACATCGGAATTAGCAATACATTTCCCTTGCATTTAATAGACAATTTGTTATGGAAACAAAAATTTTCAAAAATTATTTGCATCATTTCTCCATCTTGTAACATCTGTAAAACAAGATATTTTCTATTAAAAGAGTATCTTTTCTGAAATAGTATGGGTTTTTACTATTCCTATTAAGAAAGGAAGTTAGTTTAGGCATAAGGTATTTGTAAGTGAGGTAACTGATACAGTTACGGAATTTCATGAATTGAGGAATAAAATCCTACAGTAACAGTCCATTTCTATAAAATGGCTGTTGAGGAAAATGCAACAACTGCACATTGGCTTAATTAGCATTTGGCGCTGGTCTGTAATATTCTGTATCCATAAGTAGACTGGGTTTATTGGTATTGTTTTATACCCCAAAAGTTTTCTGTTTTGAAATAATGTTCATCTAAATGTGGGAACTAAGTTAATCTCTTCAGTTCTATGAAAATACTCTAACCCAGAAATGTTAACAGAAAAAGATTTTCTTGAAACATATATACCGATAGAATAAATTGGGGTGAAATTTTCTGTTTCCTAGATTAGAACAAAGGTCTAATAATCTTAATAACTTGCATTGTCTGTTCAAATCTCTTATTCCCAAAGCAATGTCCTAGTTCTTGTACAATAACAAAAAAAAATGATTATGTCCATATAAAGAAATAGGCCATCTAAAGCTCTTCAAAGCTTCTGGACTACAGCTTCCATATTGTTCTTGACTTTTGCTGACTGGTTTATGGAACTTGTAGATCAAACTTTCTGGAGAACCTGAGATTTTCTAAGCAAGAATTGTTGGGCTCTTTGTTGGAACTAGTTTAAGATGATTTGTAGGATAGTTGAATGTCCTTGCGCCTTATTTTAGTCATCTACATCTATTTCCATGCAACATTCAGGAAGTTCAGATGTTTCAAAGTGACCGATACGATTGGTTTGGAATACTTCCAAATCAGATTTGTATTTTATTTTGAATACTATGATAATGCAATAATGTGTTGCAGATTAATGAGCGCTGAACTGCATGATAATTTGGAATATGTGTGTGAAGGAACATTTTCAAAAGTTGTCTAAACGTATATAAATTCAATGGAAAAGTGCTTCAACGTAAGATAACTTTATTTAAAAATAAACTTTTTAAAATTCAAGCTGTGTGTACTTCTAAAAAAATTGCCTAGTGTTTAGCATTCAGATATAAAGCAATACCTATAAAATCTATGAGAAATTAAATTTTGTTTACTTAAAAAAGCCCTTTCTCTTAAATGTTCGTTGAGGAACGTAATAGAAAAATGTTTAATTGAAAGCAGTTGTGTGTTTTAATGTCACAGTGTAAGAACTGAAGCTAGCATTGAGATTCAGCATCTTGAGACCCATTCGTAAATCCAGGCTTTAGCATGTGTGCCAAGAGTGGACTAAAGATAAAAATGAGCTTAATGAATAATAATGTAGGCATTAGCAAAATTTTCTTGCTTTGCAACAACGTATAGATCAAAATTCACTGGGATTACTGATTGTGAGTAAACCAGAAATCAGTTCTGATGGAAAGGGATTGTAAACTTGTTTCAGAAACTGATAAACTCTACATACATATTTTCCCTTAATTATTGTCTGTTAGCCTAAGCCATTACTATGGCTTGGCTTTTTGCTGATGGATCTGAGTTCTAATATACAAAATAGGAGTCTACATGTTTTTTCTAAAATTGGCAATTGGCAAATGAACTTAATTACGGTATAACCAACCCTGAAATGCTAAGAGAAAGTTAAAACACAGTACATTGCAAAGATTTGAAGTGAGGCTTTGATGCTCTGAACTGAGTAAATTTCTACCAATATTTTAACAGTAAAGTAGCAGAATGAATAGTGTATTAAACAACTACACAGACATAACTTATGGATAAGGTTAGAGGTATAGTTCAGATTTTTGGGATGCTGTATTTGAAGCTAGCCTTTTAAAAAGACTGAAAAAGCCATTTACTGAAGAATTTTGACTGAGTTTGCACATCTTGTAATTTAGCATGAATATACTTAGTCATTTTGGCTTGGAAATTGGGATTTATCACAGCCAACAGTATAGAATGTTGGGTAATGTCAGTTAATTTTAAGCACGGTTTGTGAATAGATTTTCAGTTCCAATTTCAAATCCATCATGTTTCCAAACAAATGTACTTATACAGTATATTGTATTTACTTATTCAATTTCTATAGCTGTCCAACTCAAATGACTTGTTAACATTTCTATATTATTCTTAACCCAATGCTTCTGATTAAATTTTTTTTAAAGAAATGTTCAGTGCAGCACAAGATGAATGTGCATGTAAAACAATTAAGAAAATTGAAATGCATGTGCAGTAAATTGTCCAGATCAAAGATGTGAATCAGCCACCATTTTATGCCTATTCATATTCCTTGATGTGGCAAGAAATATGATTGAAACAAATAGGTTATTGTTAATAGACATTAATGAGTTATGATTTCTGATCCCAGGTATTAGAATTTTGTATCTATGATACCACTAATGACCCTCCTCTTCCCTTCCAGCTACTTTTTATTTTACTGTATTGATATCTATAGATTGCTTCATGTAATTTTTTTTAAAGGAACCTTTCTATAATTTCACTTTATGGCAGATAAATGTGAGTTTGTCAAAGCTGTTGAATTGGACATCTTACACAGCATTCTTTACTGTCATTCTTTAAGTTGCAGAAACCTGGAATTATTTTTAAAAAACAAAAACCACTAGCTTGGAAAAGGAAACCTAGACTAAATCAATAAAAAGTTTTTCTCTATCAAAGCCCATGTCTTGGTACAGTAGCTCACTCAATGAGACAGTTGCATAGTTTGAAGCTAAAATTACATGCAGTAACGAAAGCCTTCACAGCTGTGAAATACAAGATGATATTCAGAGATTTGTAGAAAATCATTTAATCATCATCCTTTAAATCAGTCACTGCTAATAAGCAATTAATGTAACCCCTTGGGACATTAATGCATTCTGGATAAAAATGGGAAGCATGACAGTTGCCTATCTGGCAATAGATACATTGGAATATTTCTCCTCCAATGCTAAAGCTCCCTTGTGGCACTCTAGCTATGTGGTTTTTCTTGAATTAATAGGTCTTTTGTTTCAGAAGTAGCAGTCCAATCTGGAAGAAGCATCAGGGAGATTTCTTTACACGTTGGGTTTTCTTTGTGAGTGTTGAGTGAGAAAAATGAAGGTTCTTGTGCTGGAAGCAAACAGATTTTCCTGTTAGAATTGGCTGCCTAGAGTAATATTTCCCCATCTTTGTAGAAAATCTTCAAACTATTACTGAAGGAAGCTTACAGAGAAATAACTATTCATATGGGATGCTGGACAAATTCTGTGATGATGTAATAACATGGAACTGATTGATTGATTGATTGATTGATTGATTGTGTCGTGCTCGTGCTGTCGCACGACACATCCTACGGCCGAGGAATCCGCAATAGCAGCGCCGGGGGGGGTTTAGGCGGCCGTGTGCGGCTTCGGATAGCGAGGCGTTCAGGTAAGGGTGGTGTTGGTGTTGGTGTTAGGGCTCGTGGGGCGTCGTGGTAGGGGACGGTTGCTTTAAGGGGATTCTTACCGATCTTTGCTCCAGAGTCGCTTCGGAATGACGCTACCGCTTTACAGCTGATGAACATTAAGTGGGCTCTCTGGGCGCTGGGCGG
>JANHZT010005904.1:90382-101576 GCA_032468215.1 Stegonotus admiraltiensis | reverse complement strand
CTTAGAAAGGATGGAAGGCTGAGTCGACCTTGAGCCTGGTGAGAATTGAACTTGCAGTAATTGTAGGCAGCTGGATGTTAAAATTTCCTAGTAGGAGGCATTAGTCTCCTACGCCACTCAGGCTCCTAGGTCACGGCTGTGCCAAGGGTGCTTTTCAAAATGCAACTAGACTTTCTTTGTTTTTTCCCTTGAAAATGTTTCGGTTCTCATGCAAGAACTCAGAAATTTCTTGGATGAGAAGCAAAACTTTTTCAAGGGAAAAAAAACCCCAAGAAAGTCCAGTTGCCTTTTGAAAAAGCACCTTTGGGATTTGCCTTCAGAAGTTGTGGGTGCTTCATCGCTGGAATTTTTAAGAAGAAATTGGACAAGTATTTGTCTGAATCTGTATAGGTCTACTGCTTAAGCAGAGGATTGGACTAGAAGACGTCCAAGATCCCTTCCAACTCTGTTATTCTGTCCCATGCCAGCTTTTCATCCATATGAAGGAAGTTTTCGGCTACTGTTGTTTCCTTCCTCTTGATGCCATCCAGGCTAATTGTGGGATTTAACGCTTGTCCCTTTCTTCTTACAGGACCTGTACCTGCCTCTATCCTTGGATGACTCTGATTCTCTTGGAGACTCGATGTAAAGGAAACCCAGTTCCCTGTCTCTGTAGTACATGCTCTGTTTTAAATGCAGAGCAGTACTTCTGCCCAACGGAGCAGAGAGGTCACTGGTGCTCACAATCAATCCAAGGACACAAAACTTATGGTTATGCTTTCTTTGCTTTTTTTTGTTTTCCTCTTATGAGTTCTCTTCTGTGTTACAAAACCAACACTAGCAACGGACCAGAGGTAAAGGGATACCAACCATTTGCAGAACTTCGCCATCCAAGTTAAAACGGTTATTCCTGGTGGGTTTTGGAGCCAGAGATGAAGTAGGACATCGTGATCTTATGACTTTCTATTCTCTCTCTTTGTCCTGGGTGCAATGACACCAGGATTGGCTGTCAGTGTAGGGAAAAAGGGATCGTCTTTTCAAAAGATTCCATGTCAAAATATTCCATCAGCAGGTGTGGCAACACTGCCCCTAAACTTCAACTTTTCCCACCAGGATGTTTTTCAGACATTCATAGTTACCAGCAACTTTACCAAACTAGCTTTGTTCCCCTCAATCCTACTGTGTTAAATTTAATACTTTCCTATTAACTGTACTTGATTTATGCTCACAGCCACCAAGGGCTAAATCCATGATGGTAATAAGGTCAATATATCACAGCATGTCCCAAAAATAAATGAGCAAAAAGCTATTTATGGTAGTTTTGCTGCAGGACCTTTAAGGCAGGACCCTTTTCTGCTGCAGTGGATTTTTTTAAAGGCAATAAAAAATGATTTGGTTGATATGAAGTTACTGGAAGTGCTGTGTGGTATCTCTTGATCTCTGAAAGATTCTTAATGCCTTGCAAACAGCCAACACTGAAAACATTGTGAAGGTTTTGTTTTCAGGTTTCTAACACTTCTCTGTTCCTACGACTACTGCGATTGCTGTTAATATGAAATCGGTACAATTTTATAATGGAAAAATGACTTTACCTAGGTTGTAGAGAAGCAATTCTTCAAGTTTCTTCTTTCTTTCTTTCTTTCTTTCTTTCTTTCTTTCTTTCTTTCTTTCTTTCTTTCTTTCTTTCTTTCTTTCTTTCTTCTTTTAAAAAAAGTAAAAACTGGTGACTTGATTTTGCTTAAAAAATAGAAAAACAAAAGTATAGAAAAATGTTCCGCGCAGTGAAACGTTTTAGAAGTTGCGGCCAAATTTAGCATCTGAAATAGGGGAAAAAAAAAAAACAGGGCTGGCATCATGATTGGGTGCATTGGGGAGGTAGGCGGTTACCATTCAGTGAGTATTTTGAAGGGGTTTGTAACATTAGGGGCCTCTGGAAGAATGAAGAAGTCAAGATGTCTGCTCTCCCCATATCATTGGATTGGAGCCCTGACTTGCCTTTTATGTGTCTTGGAGCCTCAAAACAGGTTGGGTTTCAATTGAGGGGCACCATGTTGATTTTTTTTGCCTCCAGCCTCACCCCACCCCCTGTGCGACACGCTGGATTTATCTTGCCATTTTTGGCATGTTCAAGAATCCCAATTAAGGCCAGGAGACTACTTTTGAGTCCTCTTTTCTATGAAAGCAGCCCATTAGAACCGAACGCAAAGCATAAGCAAGCTTTTCCCTTTTTTTGTAATTGTAAATGCAAAGTTCGATACAGGGCTGACCATTTTCCCTATGCCTTTTTATCGGTGCTGGATAATGTGTACCGCCTTGTTCCTGATTCATCGAAATAAGTGCTTTGATTTTTTTTTTTTTAATTCTCGGATCTTTCCATGTGAGGTGCTCTGCTTTTTTGGGGTGGCAACCCCTTTTTGAATTTTAGAATGTGTATGATAAGAGTTTGTTCTTTCATTTCAATTGGAAAAGCTGCTTTGGGCCACTTGCATGAAATGGAAAGGTGAGCTGAAGAGGCATGATTTTAAATGCTTTCACGTGGCTACTTAGCTCATTTCTTTTCTCACCTAGTGGGGGGGAGGGGAGAAATTCCTCATTTCTTAAAATGACTTTCTCTTAACCCACTGGTTAAGATCATTGCACCACTAGCAAGTTTTGAGTTATGGTGATGATGCGAGTGAGCTGAGTGTTAGGATGTTATCGTTGCAGAGAAGGTGTCAGATGATGGAGTGGCCTATAGTTAACCACAATCCTGCACCACAAAGACAAGTAAGACTGAACCATTGCTAGCCAAAGCAGTGTCTAGAATTCCCTATTCCCCAATGTTGTCGTTTGGTCTGATGCATCCACTAAACATTGGTTCAGGAGAACCATTTTCCTTGTAGGATCACAGTCAGATCGCCATGGGGAAGGCTGACTTTGAGAACAAAGCACAGAAAAAGATCTACAGGAGAATTTCCCATGGTGTGTTTGACCCCCTAGCAGATCTAGTGTATAAATTGGAGCAGGTCTCTTAATTTCTTGGTGCCTCAATTTACCTTATCTGTCAAAATAGGGACAGGAATACTTCTCTACCTCATGGGAAGGGTGGTTGGGTTGGCAGGTGAGTCATTTTGTTAATGCCGTAAAAGACATATTTGGTGGAAAAGTACTTACAGCTTGGGAAGGGGTGGAATCTGTTGAGTTCAGGGAAGGTTTCCTGGGTGGCCTGAAAGATCTTCTTTCTACAGACAGCCAAGCAACCCTGACCACCACAACTAATCAATGCACACACTGTGAGCTTTGACTGTTGTCAACACCAGAAACAGGAACTGATCTCTCCCTCCCAGATCTGGCAATGGTGACTCTGTCCCTCCTGAGATTCTGAATCATGGTTACAAAGGTGACCTCCATTGTTAATTGCTTACAGGAATGCTTGTCAACTTGGAGATAAGCTTTGTTTGCCATGCATTCACTTTGCTCCAGTTTTGATCTTCTGCTCTCTCTTCTCTCCCGATTGAAGGGCTGTTCTTATTTTGCCAGTTGGGTGTGATCAGAGGAGCTATACTTCTGGAAACTGAAATTGAATGATCCTTTTCTGCTAAAGGTGATGATGCTTCTTGACAACACTGCCTTTTTAGTCAAGAGTCTAAAAATCTTGATGCCTTCAACCCGATCTTTCCTAGTTTAATAGACAAGAAGCAATGATCTCCATCAAAACTGAGCCATGGAGAACAGACCCTCTCCCTCCCTCTTTCTCTCTGACACACATACACAAACACATACCCATGCAAAATACATCTATAGATGGTTGATCTATTTGATTGCTATTCCTAGGCAATGCCCTAGCATTAAGCCTATACTTGGTAGTAGTACTGTAGAGTCTTTTGAATGTTAACTTTACTCTTTCTTGATTGCACAGAGAGGACAAACGTAGGCTGTTTCTATCTGCCAATGGAAACTCTGAAGTAGCATTGTCCTTTGTATAAAACGCTGGGAACGCATATTAAGGGAGAAGCCACCATATTTATCTTCAGCTTGTAAGCCCTTGAGAAGCTCAAAGATAGAATGATAAACTAGATCCATTTTCCCCAGCTGATTTACTTCAGACTTCCAATTCTCTGAAATCCCAAAGAGAATTGAAGTTCCTTTAGACATACAACCTGACATTTTGACAGCTGGAAACTGGATAGAATTTTGGTCCATTCCAGTAGGGATTCTTGATCATGGTTTACATGCTATAGCTGAACGTCTTTGCAAAAATGCAGATTTGGGCTTTCATTTTTATTGCACTTAATAATGGCATGTCTGAAAGACTGATATAACAGGAATGTTGTTGCTTGAGCTGTGCCATACTGTGTGTTACTTCTGAATCCAGAAATGGTGAGATTCAGCTTTTGTAAGTGTTCACCTTCAGCATTCAGAAAACCAGAGGCCTAGTCAATGGAAAGTGAAGGTTCTTCTCTCTAGAAAAGGAACGGGGGAGGGCAGGGGGAGCCATTCAGAACTTGCAAAAGTGAAACAGGGTAAAGAACAAGACTCCCAGAAGAATCTTTCAGGTAAGTGTTCTTGAACTGTAGGTAGAAATCAGTGTCAGATGTAAAACTGCCTATGTAGTGGATGTTGCATGATTCTTTGTACAAAATAAATAAATTAAAATGCATGCCAAATAGCCATATGTACCATGCTAGGTGTGTTCAGCTCCAAACTCATAAAAAAAAAACACTAGAGGCTACAGTGCTTTTCTCTTACAGTTCATTCATTAGTGCGAATAGATGCCACCTATTTTATATAAACTGATTGTATTATGACAGACAGATGCAGTGAAGGACTATAACAGCAGTTTTTAATACACAAGTTCAAATGTTGTGTGGCCAGGAGTGGCACTTAAGGAGGGAAGGGCTGAGGGCCACAGTAGATGGACCACTGTATCACACATGTGAGCAAGGTTGGTGGGGGTGGGGGTGGGCAGAGAGGGCAATTATTTAATTTTTGTTTGGCTCTTATATGCCTATTGTAGGATTTCCACTAAAGTGTTTATTGCTTTCCCTTTCAAAATAGCAGCTTTCTGTATTCACAGAAGGAATTCAAGGACCACAGAAAGTTGATGCTGTAACTCGTGACCTTGTGTCATGCACAATCAACCAGACTCACACGAGTAGTGTTCAAACTAGCTACTTTATTGTTCTGTGCCTATTCCACAGGAATCTTCCCAGGCTAGAAGCTTTTGGCTGGAAAAAACTAGATAAGATTCAAAGGCAATCAAGGGGTGGGGTGGACCTTTCCCTCTTATGTCTATGTAACGATTCCACACTAATTCCCTACTTGATCCTTCCTCCTGACTGGAACAGTCTTTCTCCAATACATCCCTGCTCTAGCTCTAGGAAACTATGTTTGGTTTCTTTTTTAAAACTCTTGCACTTCAGCAGATGCAGGATCAGGATGTAAGAAGGAAGATTTAGAAGACAGCAATAGCCAAATTGCACACCTGGGGCCCTTATAGTCATTTAGCCCTTCACAGGTGCCTGCAACTTTGCTTTTATCCATTCCCTCTTGTTTTAACTATCCACGACCACTGTTAATGTCTTTAAGGTCCCTATTGCCATCCAGCCCATAAATGAAAATCTTCTCACTGCAGAGGACCATCGGTGGTGGTGGTGGGGAGCCCTGAATTACAGTCCCATGCTTTTTGTTTTGCACCGGCAGCTGCCTATTGTCAATATACATGTAAAAATGTCTTTGTCAGTCATGAAGAAGATCTGTCCTTTTAATCCTAGAAGCTCATGAATTATGAAGGACATGCTGTAGAGACCACTATGAGGTTCTCCTAATTTTGTGAAGCAAAGGTGAGGCAGCTTCTCTTGAGGACAGATTATGGATAACTTGAAAGGGCAGATCTGTGGTAAATGTTGGGAAAAGTTTCTGGGAGATCTTTGGACTTCAACTTGAAGTTCATACATCTTAAAGTTGCCAAGGTTGGATGGATTGAAAAAAGCTTCGGTTCTGGAATAACTTCATGTAGGCCTTTAAAATATGCTAAAAAGAATCAAAGCTGCCTGCCTCTAGAAAAAAAAACCTCAAGTTTCTTTTGGGATATTACCTCTTTGATGGAAGCATAGACCACAAGAGTTCCATTTCTTCTCTTTGGCTGCTAACTTGAATATTTTCCAATAGAAACAAGATTGTCCCTATATAATAAGTCATAGCAGCTAACAGCATCTGTCAAATTGCCCTTTTGATCTTAATCAACTTAATTTCCTTCCCAAACATCCAGGTTTCCATATTGTTTAGATCAGTGGTGAAATCCAAATTTTTTTACTACCTATTCTGTGGGCGTGGCTTGGTGGGCATGGCAGGGAAAGATACTGCAAAATCTCCATTCTCACCCCACTCCAGGGGAAGGATATTGCAAAATCTCCATTCCCACCCAACTCTGGGGCCAGCCAGAGGTGCCATTTGTCGGTTTTCCGAACTACTCAAAATTTCCGCTACTGGTTCTCCAGAACCTGTCAGAACCTGCTGGATTTCACCCCTGGTTTAGATATGAAAGTTCTGGAATCAAACATATACTAGAACTATTTGGCATTACTGCTCTTGTCAAGCATACAACTAACAAGGAGAATATAAAGATACATAATCCCACCTCCCAGGATAAACCCAGCAAATTTAGAATGCCAATGTAATTTCTGATCCCCTCATCCCTTTCTGTATTTGGCATCCCATCTTTAACATCACCTATTTCTTCCTGAAACAGGTTTTGTCAGAAATAAGAATTCTTATTCATCTGTCACCAATTATCAATTCATGATGCAAATTATAAGAGCTAAAAGACTCAATATTCATAATACATTAAAATGGAAATTTACTAGACACATAAACTGTAGGCTTTTGCAGCACAACAGTAGGGTTAGCATCCCAAAATATCACTTATAGTAGGTCCGTGATCAATAGTACAATGAAATGTCTGCTGGGTTTGTAACATGAGTACAAAACCCTCAGTTGCATGTAATTGCAGAAGTAGAAGAAGCTAGAAAAGTTTTGGTTGCAAACTACAGGTTTTATCACCTGTGTTCAGAGGTTTTAGGTCTAATTCTGTCTTTGCACGCACATTGAGGCAGCCATCTTTCTTGGCTTTGTAATATTTTTTAAATCAGGTTTCTTTTTATCTTGATCTTTGATCTTGAGTCCCTTAGAACACAAATACCATGCTTCTGGTCTATGGAGATTCTTGGTCATCCAGGTCATGGTTGTCCCAAAGGTACTTTTTTCAAAAGGCAACTGGACTTTCTTGATTTTTCCTTGAAGACATTTTGCTTCCAACAGTGGGGAATGGAAGGATTCCAAAGATGACTGCAAGGAATAGAAATCCTTCCATTCTCCACTGTTCAGTCAGAACTGAAGCAGCTTCTTGGGTGAGGATGAAATGTCTTTAAGGAAAAATGAAGAAAGATGCCGTTTGAAAAAAGCACCCTTCAGGCTACCATGCTTCTCATTCGGCCTTGATGTGGTGCATACTGTGGCACGCAACCTTGGAAATTCTGAATGTTGAAATCCATACATCTTAAAGTTGCCAAAGTTAAGAAAACAGCTCTCTAGGCTATGTCACAAGGTGATCTTAATCAAGAATCCAATATAGTCAATTTCATAGACTCTTGGTCATTTTCACAACTGTTAGCTTTTTCTGTCTTGGTATCTGTACCTTGGTTTCCGCCAGATAATTCAATAAATTAAGAAGATCTTAATGCTTCTCTGAAACACATTTTTAAAAGGAATTCATGGAAACTGTAATTGCCTAAAATTGTCTTAAAAGGACTCATGGAAATTAACTGATTATTAAGTGTCAGGGGAATTAAGTGTACTGGAGAGTATGTCTTGCATTCAGTAAGACTCCTTATCCTGAAGGAATAACATCTATGCATATTCATCCTTGTTCCATGACATATATTTAAACTGACAAACTTCTAAACCATGTTTCCCATTAAGCAATTACAATTTTATTTCTCACTGTTTACCTTAAAAATCTGTCCACTTGAGATTATTATCAAATATTATCTTCCGTAGGAGAAGAGGCACTTCCTCTTCTCCTACGGAAGATAATCCTACTGCAAAATCCCCATTCCCACTCCACTCCGGGGCCAGCCAGGGGTGCCATTCTGTCTTCACTTTTTTTCCCCAGAAGGCAGATAATGTTGGAGACAAACGAATTTCTAATAATAATAAAAAAGCTTCCACATTCTTTGCCCTTAAACTTCCCAAAACTGGGGCCAGCCAGCTATTTCTCCCAGCATCATTAATGTGCCAAGCTATAAAGAGCTTTTATAGGTGAATACCAGCATTTAAATAGGACCCAGAAATTGATAGGAAGGCAGTGAACACTTGAAAAGCAGATGTAGCCCCTGTATGCACCAATGGAAGCTTCTAGATAGTCTTTCTAGGCAGCCCTGTGTAGAATCTATTGCAGTAGTCTCATGCTATGGATACTGATGAGGGCAGATAGGGATCCTCCTATCTGAAGTGAGGCTGCAATTGGTCCACCAGCTGAAACTGAGCAAAGTCCTCCCTGGCCAGGACCTTCATTTGCTAATCCAGAAAGAGAAGTCTAAAAGTCCTCAAGTTGTAGCTCTGGTCCCTCAGGAGCTGTGCAACTTTCCCAGAGTTAAGACAAGAGGTCATAGAGGAACTCCAGTGTTCAGGCAACATTGTCTGTCTTGCTAGAGTTCAAGTTAAGACTGATCTCTTAGATTCAGATCTTCACAACCCCTAGACAACAGGACAACACTTCAGCAGCATTTTCAATACAGGCCAAGGTCATGATGTATTGTTGAGTATCATCAGCCTCTTGATGATTCCAGACCTCAAACTGCCAAATGACCGCCCTAACAGCTTCTATAAGTGTTAATAATGGGAGGAGATAACTCAACCTTATATACAGGGGTATATAAAGAGCCACTAAACTGATCTCTTCCTTCTGGAACTGACTGTTGAGGAAGGACTGGAATCAATATAAAACAGTGTCTTCAACCTCCAGTCTCTGCAGCTTGTCCAGGATGTCATGGTCAATGCTACTGATGGCCACTGACACCTGCAGTACCTTCATCCAAAGCCTGACCAATGCCATCTCTTTCCTAAACCCGGGTCTGAACCCTGACCTCTTCTCTTTCTCCATAACCTATTACCTTATAAAAAGTAGAATTGTGTAGAGATATCAGATGTGTGAATGCCACCAGCCAATTTTCTTAATGCTTAGCAAGTGACAGAGCAAAAACACATTGAATTATAAAACTCTCTGAATGGCATCTACATAAACATTCATTACTTTTTTGGAGATGCATCTCTTTCTTTACTGCTCTTTTGCAAAATAAACTGTGGCCTGAAGACTGTCAGGAACTAAAACCAGACGGTAATTTAATATCTTGAGTTTTCTGAGCTGATTATGTATGATTTGCTTCATTTGTGAAAGAAAGCTGCAATATAATATAACCAGGATGTCAAAATGTGTTTTCTTCTATAATCTTTCTGTGTTGAGTGGGAATGAAGTGGGGAAAAAAACAAGAATTTTAAAAAGTAAAAGAAGAAGCAAGGTAAGGTTTAAAGTTTAGCTGGCATACTTTAAACTTTCTGTACAGAATCTTTAAAAACAGGTCCTTTTTATGAACTGTTGAATTTTACAGGGTTGATACTTTAGTTTTTGTTTTGTTTTGAATGACATATTTAAAGAATGAGTCATTGTAAAGAGGATGAATTAATTAAATTAAGGATTTTTTAAATCTTTCTCTAACAGATCCATCTAATATTTTCATAACCCTCTATCAGTACAGTTGAAGGATTTTATAAAAAGCTGGAAACATTTTTTTCACCCACATCCAACAAAAATAATCTCTTTTTCAGTAAATTCAAAATGTTTTATATCTTTGCAACAATTCCCCCTTCTAGCAATCAGCACTGGGTGAAATTAAAGTGAAGCTGCACCATGAAACAAGGCTGACGCATATCAGGAGCATCTGCAGAGGAATAAAAAAAAATCAAGATGGCAGTCTCAATCATATGACCGAAGTCCTGGGCCTTTGTACTTGTGTTGCAGGCACACATAAAGGCTGTAGTTTCCATCACATAATTGTGACAGCTATCTTTACTTTTTTGAAACCCAGCCTCCCATGGCAGATGCCCCTTTTGAGATGTTCTCCAAGCTTCCAGCAACCCCTTCTCCAACCAAAATAGCTCATTACAGTATTGCTATAGAGAGACAAATAATTGTAAAATAGGCAGCAGCATTTTTGGTGCCCTGGAAAACTTGTGGTTAAGGACATTAACATGGATTAGCCATGTGGCAATCGAACTACAAAATGGAGGGGCCAGGAAGTTGATCATGGCTGACGCTTCAGCTAGTTGCTACAGCCCACATCTCAACCTGCTGAGCCACCTTGCTCTGCACCGCTTCCTGCTCACAATCATGAGCTCTTAGTGTGTTGTTCCATGACATCTCCACCATTAGGGTGTCCATAGGAAGCAGGAATTCAAAGAAAGTCAGGATGGTGGCTACGTTTGTCTGGCTGTAGCACTATCTGTACTTTTGGCCCACCTGTACAAACAGTAAGAGAAGAGACGGAACAGCATTTTTACAAGGCTCATGATGACCCTGTGATCTGCTGTGCAATTCAAATTACAAATGTTCTTCCTGTTCCAACTTGTTCTCATTCAAAACACTGCTCCATAATTCTAGGTACATGGAGGAAGAACCTTCCAGAAAACTCTTTGAGCAAGCATAGCAATATGATTTTTTTCCCTTAATTAGCTGGGCTCAGGGAAATTACATGGTGCCATTGACTATGTGTTATTTCCTCCTCGTTCCTTTGACTATGAGATTGCTTTTCATGAACTCCTGTATGTCCTTAACCTGACTCCAGTCTGATGAAGACCTAAGCAAAAGGGAATTCTTTTAAAGTCTGTCCTTTAAAGTCTCTTTGGTGTCAATCAGGTAATTTCACTCCTGCTTGGGGATGTTGACATTTTCTACATGAGGAACAATAATTGGAGTTTCCATCCCAAACTACTCTTGGCTGTTATTGCCTTGTAAAATATTGCAGCTTTAAACCAATGAACCCACTCTCTTCTCAAGGTGCATGTTCTGAACCCATTCTGCATTCTAAACTCATGGCAAGTCATTTACCAGTCCGCCCATCATTTTTTTTTTTTGGGTCGTTCAACTTGTACAGAAAACGTTTTTATCAAGATCTTTGGG
>JANHZT010005900.1:28460-40468 GCA_032468215.1 Stegonotus admiraltiensis | reverse complement strand
AGTCCCTATACACATAGCCATGGCCACCCGGTCACATGACCAGCTAGCCACACCCACCCAGTCACATGACCTCCAAGACATGCCCACAAAATAAGCCACGCCCACAAAACCGGTAGTAAAAAATTTTAGAACCCACCCCTGAAGTGATTCATTTAACAACGGTGGCAAGAAAGGTCATAAAATGTGCCAAAGTTCACTTAACAGCTTTCTCATTTAGCAACATAAATTTTGGACTCAATTGTGGATTAACTGTACTTTTTTATCTTCTGCAAAGGTAATTTAGGAGGTGGGATAGTTGCCCTCAAATCAGGGGTGAAATGCTACTGCTTCGGACCGGTTCGGAAGAACCGGTAGTAAAAAAAATGCTACCGGTTCGTACGAACCAATATTTCTGATGATCAGCTGTGCCACGCAATTTATATTCAAAATTCTGCTTTCTAGTGAATTAAATTGCGCTGCACAGCTGTTCCCCCCCCTTACTGTTCTAATTACCTTAGAAAAGACTTCTTAATCCTCCTTTTTAGCACTACACGGTAGCACCTGCAGTGCGCATGTACATGAAGCGCACATTTGGTGTGCACTGCACATGCGCGTGCACAGCGAACCGGTAGCGAAGCAAATTGGTAGCAGACTTCAGAGCATTTCACCCCTGCCTCGAATCCAACAAAATAAAAATAACTTGGAGAAAGCTTTGCTGACAATGTTGTCTATGTTCAAAAGGTTGCCTTTAAAATTTGTTGGGAAAATATTTAATTGCTCTGTAACAGTGATAGACAGTTCTAAATGTGCTATATAAATAAATAAATTTATTTCACCAGGTGCTTTTTCTAAGCATTCTGCCTGTTCTGATTAGAATGGGATAAATTGTCACAATTAATTTTTATCTTTGCAACATGGTATACAATAATGCTTTTCTACTCCAATGTGCATTACACCGAACCAAGATTAATCACATGGTGATTAGTCCGTCATCGAAATAGCAAATTGGGATCAAATGACCCAGCTAGGTAAGCCTAAAAATTTAATTAGATCTGTAAAGAAAACAGGGTCTCTTTGGGATTACCCAAAGGGTAAATCATGAGTTTCAACTATAACAACCAAAATGTTGTCTGGATTAGAGGATCTTCACCCTTCAGCAAGAAAATTTCCACCTCACATGACCCATGGCTGTACTACCCTATTTGTAGGGATAACACACACACACACACACACAGACAGACACAGACACACACTTCTTGGGCTGTAAAGAAGACAGCAGGAGATCTGTACTTTCAGACTTGAAAGATTTTGTTAATGGAGCCTTACACTAAAGTAGAATTAGCTCATCTGGTCATGTTTACTGTCTGGTTTACTTGGGAAGGCTGACAATATCCAGAGAAAAATAAACACAGAGCACATTTTGCCAGAAATTATAAAAACTGTCAAAATCTTTTGATTATTTTAGATTATGATATTTTATTTGGTTGATAACAAAAAAACATGTGAGGAATGCTACTGCTTTAGAAGGGAAAAAAAAACCAACCAATGACACTGTCCTCTAAAATTCTTGATCTCTAATTCCATAAAGTTTATTGCTAATTTCCTGAAAATGTAGTTGTATGTGAAGTATATAAAAACCCCAGGCTTATTAAATGCAGAAATTTAGTAAATATCTTGCATAAGAATCACTGGAACATGGTATTCTGCTTTCTGGAAATATGCAGCTCAATCTTATGTATTATGTTTATATGTATTATGTAATTTACTGTCTCTTACTGTCAGTAAATCACATAGATCAGGAATCCCCAACCCCCAGGCCGCGGCCCACTTCTGGGCTGTGGCCTATTCAAAATTGGGCATGTGAGTGGCTGGCTGTGTGCACAGCTCAACTTGTGCAAGTGGCGGACTGGCGGGCACTCACATGCATGCGTGTCAGCCCGCTGCTCACATAGCCTAGTTCCGGTCTCCCCCTCCAGCTGGTCTGCCAAGCTGCAAATGTTGGAGACCTCTGCCATAGATGATGCAGTCTTAGTTATGGACACTCCCTGTTTATAGTTTGTGGGAGCTGACCATGGGTTGAGCTGTAGAGATTAGAGACATCGCTATCTTGGTGTGTTTACTGAGACATCAAATTGCTTGGTCACTTTAGTAAACACCTTGATCTATTTCATTCAATAATTAGTTTCAACATTTGATTACAGTCAGGTCTGAAGTATGAGAAAGTTTACATATCAAAGTTTTAGTTAATCCAGCATTCTTTTCCTGCCTTTTCAACCAGGTGCTCTTGGTATACTCATAAGCCATAAGTTATAAGATAAAATGCATTACTGGGATTCTTTTGTAACTGGTGTTGACAGGCCTACTATTTCCTCCACTCATAAGATATATCTATTATATTTGCTAACCATTCCTACCTTTTCCCCTGCCCGTTACAGTGTTAAGTTGTGATAGTCATAAAAGGGATCATCAGGTAACCAACCTGATTTTATGACATTTTATGTGGTGGTCATTAAGTGACTCATTGGTCATTAACTGAACTCCATTGTCACTAAGTGAATTCCACAGCTGTTAAGCGAACCCATTGTTCATTAAGGGAGTTTTTTGCTGAAATAAATGCTACTTTTAGGCAAAAAATCACAGTCACATGATCACGGGACACTGCAAACAGCCATAAATGTAGACTGGTTGCTGAGTGCCCAAAATGTCACATGGCCATGAGACCTATCAGAACTGGGTCATAAGCACTTTGGAGGGGGAGAATCTGTTGTAACTTTGAACAGTTGCTTAGCAACCAGTCGTAAGTTGAGGACTACCTTTACTACATTTGTGTTTGCTTTACCAGCAAGCAAAAGAAAAGACATTTTAAAAATGAGCTAGGAGAATATTGTGGGCAACTGGGCATGTACATTTTCCTGCTAGTATGCCTAATTCTCCAGAGGTCTGCTGGTATCTCAGACAAAGCATTTGCTAATAGAAATTCAATTTTCCAAGCTTTTTCCTGAAGTTGGAAACTGCGGGGAAACTCAGGAATTGAATTTTTCTTTCTCCTAGCAGAAGAATCTTGTCAAGAAAGACAAACAAACAAATGCCTTTGCAACAATTCAATTAATTTAACTTTGTTTTTTTTAAAAATAAACTAATCCTATGGTAACCACAAAGGATAACAATTCATGGAGCAACATTGTTTCAATGTGTATACTTTCAAACTGCAATAAACTGTGAGGATTATATAAGATTCCTATTCAAAACTATATGACATAGAAATATGTAAACATTTCCTGGTCTCATTTATTTTAAAACCTTTCCCATATATGAACATTTGGCTTTCTGTAATAAAGCTTCAGCCTAAAACAATTCTTTGGTCCTTTAACAGATTGTTCATCGTTCAGTTCAAGAATTTTTTAAAAATGGTATGTGTCTGTAAATGATATGATATACATGTGAGTATACATATAGATATGTATGTGATTAATTTCTCCAAACTCTATTTTTTCATCATATCAGCAATTACTGTATTGATATGCAGTGCTATTCTAGCTCCATTTAGCCACCCACAATCTTGTAAGGAACTCTAAATTAAACAAATGAACCAAATAATTTGCCAGCCATAGCCTTTAGTAGCATTTGATTCTGTATGGGCTTAATTAATCAATAAGACAGGCTCCCTAGGTAGCTCAGTGGCTAAGACACTGAGCTTGTTGATCAGAAAAGTCAGCAGTTCAAGTCCCCAGTATAGGTCTCCTGCATGAGCAGGGGGTTGGACTAGATGACCTCCATGGTCCCTACCAACTCTGTTACTGTTAATCATGCATAGTTTTGCAGTCTTTATAACAGCGCATGCCGAGGGAATCTCTAACCTGAATGCTGAATGTCAACCATAGGGGACTCTTGGTTGCTTGTTGCCAGTCTCACTCACACTAAATCCCTACACCAGGGCTCTCAAACTCCTGGCCCTCAGGCCGGATGCATCACGCGCTGGCCATGCCCATACCTGGTTTAGCAAAGGGGGAAAAAGTCCTGATACGTCACGTGATGCCGCCGTGATGATGTGAGTTTGACATCCCTGCCCTACACTGTTTCCCTCTTCTTGTTTACATGCTATACCTTTCCCAGTCCCCCTGCTCAGGCATGTTTTGATGACATATAACTAGTAATAGTATATAATAACAGTTCAAGATAGCTGAGACAATTATATCAGTTTAATCAGGTGGGTTCTACTTCCTTTACTACTGGTTTGCAACAGGGCCCCGCATGTGCTCTTCTGCGTATGTGCAGAAGCATTTTGGTGACATCGGGATCGGTGGGCAGGGCCTCCCTCCGGTTTTACTACTGGTTCTATAGAACTGGTGCGAACCAGGGACAACCCACCACTGAGTTTAATGACACATATGGGGCATTCCCTTTTATTGGATATAAATAAAAGGGAATGCCCCACATGAATTGCTTTGCTAATTTGTTCATTCAAATGAGTTCTATGCATTCTGTTGAATTTATGTACCCTGTGTGAGAGAATTTCTGTTTTAGACTGGCTTTATTCTCCCTGTACCTTGTATGTAAAAGACTCAATTGGCTGCTTTTTATAACTTACAAACCCACAATAAATTTTAAATTTTATTCCATGATTCCCAGTATGGAGACTACTGATGGTCTATAAAGGCATTGGTCTGTGTTCTCAGTTAAACAGCCAGCTTCTGCTATAGTTTCAAAGTATTTACCACAGTTCATCTGAAGATAACATAAATTTTCATCTGAAGATAGCATAAAGTCAATTGGACTGAGATGGGTGGATATAGAAATTGAATATAAATATATAAAGTTATCAGCATAAAAAGTAGTTAAGAAGAAATATATTTTTCTTTAAAAAAAAATCTGGAGAGACAAATCTCAAATTCAGCAAAGATCAAAAATAGTCAGTTTCCACTTCAAAAATTGTGGTATTCCAAAGAGTATAAAGTTAGTCAGAGTTGGAAAGTAGAATTTTATCTGCCATAAAGAGTTGATCAAACTCAGTCTCTTTTTTATAGACCCAAGTACCAGCTTGTCTAATTTGCTGAGTAATTTTCCCCAAGTAGACGATTTGAGTTTCTTTACTCATCCTTTCATCATTTGTCATGCACCATTAATTCAAGACCTTCCCAAACCAACTGTTCCTTATACACACAAGTATCAAGAAAAATATTTTTCCTGTATTTTACTCATATAGTTACAACTGTACTTTAACTATTAAATGTATTTTTACTGCGACCAGCAAACCTTTAATTGATAGCCCCTCAGAGGAAGTCACTTAAATTGAAGAATTAGAGTGGTCTGCTTTACATCCAATTATTTAGAAGGTCACTTCTAAATAGCTTGTTCCTAAATAGAATCAGGGTGGGTTCCACTTACCTTTACTACTGGTTCACTGGGGGAGTGCGCTTGCGCTTCTGCACATGCGCAAATCACTCATGATGAGGTTGTGGTGGGCAGGTGGAGCCTCCCACCAGTTTTACTACTGGTTGTATAGAACTGGACCGAACCAGGAGCAACCCACCACTAAATAGAATTCTTTAAGTCTTTGGAAAGGGGGGCATGTTATATATTCATATGCTTCTCCCTAAACACGATTGCAGAAAATACAACTTCAGCAACAGAGTGGTCAATGCCTGGAATGCACTGCCTGACTCTGTTGTTACATCCTCAAACCCCCATGACTTCAACCTTAAACTGTCTACCATGGACCTCATCCCATTCCTAAGAGGTCTGTAAGGGAGTATGCATAAGTGCACCAGCGTGCCTACCGTCCCTGTCCTACTTTTCCCATTTATTCGTACTCATGTCTTATGTTTATACTTATACCTGTTTATATGTTATGTTTATATGTTATGTTTATACTTATACATATTTTCTCATACATGCTTGACAAATAAATTAATAATAATAATAATAAAATAACTTACCACTACAAATTCTAAGTAGCAATGTTGAAGAATAGTGAGTCATTAATTTGCAAATGATGCAAATATTGACCCTTAGAGTAATGTTTGAGAAACCAAATCAATGAATATGGAAACATGAGCTCTTTGTGTAACCATAGTTCACTATTATTGGCTTCTCCCTCTGACCCATGTTTCTGGAAAATAGTTTCCACTGAGAATCTTGTTGTCTTGTCACAAGTTCTGCTCTTGCTAAACAAAAGAGGAATCTAAAATAACTCAGTTTAGAAGAATGCCATAATCTATGGTATTGAAAACTGCTAGCCTAGGATGGAGACATTACCTGTGTGAACAATGCCTTCTTGGTGCTATATCCTAACTGGAAATTAAATTGTAAAGGGTTTAGTTCAGGGCTGTCAAACTCCCAGTCTGTGGGCCGGATGCATCACACGTTGGCCACGCCCATGCCTGGTTTAGCGAAGGGGGGGGAAATCTCAATACGTCACATGACAATGCCGTGACATGAATTTGACACCCCTGATTTAGTTCATCTATTTCTTCCAAAGCCCTTAAAACTACAAGCCTATCACTTTATCAACAAACTTCCCTAAAACAGGAAGGATGAAAATCAGATGAAAATTGTCCACACAATTGGATGCCACAGTGGTGTATTCAGGAGTGGATGAACCACTGCTTCCTTAAAGGCAGGTGACACTGTCCCTTCCTACAAAAAAACATCATTCATCATTGCTTAGATCTGACATGTCACTTCCCCTAAGTTGTTAACTAACTATGAGGGGCATGGATCTGAAGCACAGTTGGAAGAACTCACAGCCGTAAGAAACCTGTCCACTTCTTCAGGACCAACAGGCTCAAACTCCTCTCAGTTAATTAAGTAAGACTATGCCACAGTCAGTGCCACAGAACCGGCAACTCGACAAATCTAACCAAATTTATCCAACAGATGCTAAGAATTTTTTACAATGACCCTACAGAACTCTTGACAAAGGAAGACAGATCCAAAATCATTGTACATAAATAAAATCCATATAAAACCATTTAAAACATATTCCTTCTATTTCCCCCCCCCCTCTCTCTGTGTATGTGTGTGTGTGTGTTCACCAATGTTTTCTTCACTCATTCTTGGCAGTGGAATTGGGAGCCAATTCAATAGACCTAAAGCAAGTCTCAGCCAACAATGCTGAGTCTACAATTTCTGTTTTGCAACAGACTGATTACAATCTGGTCCCTGGATACACCTCTTACTTGAGGGAGCATTACAAGCTCCCCCACTCCCCCTTCTTTATTTGCATCTTAGCACCATATGAAAGAACAAAATATAACCTCTCATCACTTGGAGATCTTCTCTCTTGTCAAAGCTGCAAGACAGGGGGCTACAGTTGGTTGCAGAACATAATAGACCCTCTGTCTCACATAGACAGCATTATCTGGTGAATCAGCATCTTGATACAATGGTCTGATAGCACAGGGTACAGAAGCTACTAGCTGACAATATGTTTTGCTTCTGGCTCCAACACAGCCAGTGACAGAAAAATGCTGGCACTTGCTAATGGATTTGATGCATGCCATGTTTTGCTAGATAAATCCTGGCAAACACAACTATGTTCCTGGTGTCACCTCCCCTTTGCTGACATGAGTTGGGCAGTCCATAGGGACAGCATGCAGATAAACACCTTAACTTAAATTGTCCAATTAATTGCCTTTACAACTTAGTGTAGTAATATTCTTTTCCATTTAAGAATAGAATATACAATGGCAAGTCTTACAATTATTGCAGGGAGAATTGATACAAAATGGCTATATTTTGTATGATTGTGTACTTCTTTTCTATACTACCATAGTACCTTTGCAATTATTAGTTGATGATATAATAAGTACTATTTTACCATTTAAGATTCTTTTAAAACAAATCCATCTTTTACAACAGACACATTACAAATTCCTCTCCGAGTCCATTTATCTGCTAATTAGGTCAGTTTACAAATCAGAAAATTCAAATCAGTGACAGTAATAAGTGGTTAAAAGAAAAATGAGTCATTGAAAATATAGGATGTACAACGAAATGCAAAATCTGCAGTTGCTCCCTACTTAAGGGTTCTAACCAGCGAGCCAAAATCTGCAATTCGCTATCCCTAATCTGTTTAACCAGTGCATCTGTGTGTCTAGTCAAGTTGGTTTTAATGAAGGATTCAGAAGAACATTGGAATTCATCCTTTTTACCCTCCAATCTCTTTGTCAACAAGTGATTAGTACTATTGCAAATATGTGGCAAGAGGCATTTTTAGGCCAACCAGGAGTTACCATTTGTGCTCCTCAGCTATTCTTAACATTTTCTGCACATTATGTATGCATGTTTGTGTGTGTGTGTGTGTGTGTGTGTGTGTGTGAGTGTGAGTGTGAAAGCAAATAAAATTGTGTGCTGAATTAATATAATGCAAATAAATTGCAAAATAGCAGCCTGGGGGGCCACAATAGGAAGATGGGAGACATTACCATAATTGCTGCAGTGGCAAACAGACCCAAAAGTTCATCCTTTTCCCTTGCTAACCTTCTTTAGAAATTGTATACAATATGAACTGCTTCAAAGAAGTTAGACCAGAGGTGGGTTTCAGTAGGTTCTGACCAGTTCTGGAGAACCGGTTGCGGAAATTTTGAGTAGCTCAGAGGACTGGTAGTAAAAGTTCTGACTGGCCCCACCTCCATCTATTTTCTGCCTCCTGAGTCCCAGCTGATCGGGAGGAAATGGGGATTTTGCAGTATCCTTCTCCTGCCACACCCACCAAGTCACACCCACCAAGCAATGCCACACCCACCAAGCTACACTGACAGAACCGATAGTAAAATTTTTTGAAACCTACCACTGAGTTAGACACCTTCAAAATGACAAAGTTGGAAATACCTGGAGTGCCTTCGATCCTTAATGTAAGAACATAAAGATCTACTTTTATGATCCTTAAGAATTTAAAATAAACAGCAAAAAACAAGAAGTTTTCAGAAAATATTGGAATATTGGATTATGAATATTATGACCTTGAAACTACTTTTAAAGAATAGATGCCTGCTTGTGAGAAAGAAAAATGGTTTTTGATATTAGAAACTTGATAAGACAAGTAATTTACAATGGCATTCAGAAATATCTTTGGGGAACTCCACCAGGACTGCAATCAGACTTTGAATCAATTATGTCAGCTATCGTGCTTTTTTGGAAACAGTCTGTTCCCAGAAAAAAGATGTTACAGAACAAGATATGCGACAAAATTTACCTGAGAAAAATATGAACCAGGCTTTAAATAAGAACTTGTCATCAGTTACAAAGAGAAAACTGGATGAGGCTTTAAAAATTAAGAAGGAAATAAAAATTTAACCCCAGAGAGCAATGGAATAATTCTTTTTTATTAGATGCAAAAAAGAGACCATTTAAAGTACTGGAGAAATTTATAACAAGAATCAATAATTATCTAAACGAATTATAGAAAGAATTTTTCTGTTATAGGAAAAAAGGAATACAAAGTCAACCTATTTGAGCAAGGATAAAATGGGGCATATTGTTATTTTGCGTGGTGTATTTTGGACTTGCTGACATCTTGCTAGTAAAATGTAGTACATTGGATTTGCTTACACTTAATACGGTAAGATATTTAAGTATTTTCCCCTATAGTTACTGTATGACCCACTTTTCAAATAGACAACTATTTAAAGTTACAACTGCCAAAACAACTTAGGGAGATATTTACATGAGCAAGATTCAATGATCAGATATGGGAGATTCCATTCTATACCCTACAATGGACGTCTCTGCATTTGCAGAGCGGCAGAGGTAGAAGACCTGGCTCACATCCTATTTGATAGTTGCTTGTATAAGAGGGTGAGAGACAGGTACCTTGGTCTATATACCAAACGAATGGCCCATTGGGATCCCCATATCAAAACAACTTACCTTATGTGCGGCCAGAATCTGAAAATAACATTTAACATAGCACAGTACTTAATCAAAATGGTTCAGTTGAGATCTGCATATGTGGGACTAATTGGGATAGATTGTAGGGGTGACACCAAAATATAAATTTATCATATTTTATCTATATCTTAAATTATTATTGTATTTTATTCCAATTTCATTTTAAACTGTATTTTATTGCAATTTCATTTTAAATCATATTTTATCCAATTCCATTTTAAACTCTTTTTATCATATTTTAGTAATAATTTGTGTCTGGAACAGTGCACTTTGATATGGCCCAAGGGCTAATCAATAAAGTAAACTAACTAGCATATGTCTCCTAACTGTATAGTACTTAAACTAGCTTTGTATCTGACTTTTTAAAATGAATTTGTCTTTTTAAAGGAGAAATTATCTCTTGTGTTAAATTCAAATCTTTTATTTGTATTAGGATACTGGGATTGCTTCACATTCCTGAAATGTGTATTTCTCTATTGTTTAGAGTTGAAATATAGAATTTATATTTGAATGAGATAAGATGCAATTTGGGGTGGTTTTCTCTGGAACTGCTGGTATTTGGAATTGGAAAAATGTTGTGTATTGGAACTTGCATTTGTAAAGGGGAAATGGTCTCTATTACTGTATGTTAAACTTTGCCTTTCTTTTATTTTGTTTACATTAGGATTTGGGGACCATTTTATGCCTTTTAAAAGGAATCTTGCTTATAGCTAAGAATTGAAATGTGGAATATTGAGTTTTGTATATGTTAACTAATGTTAATATTTTAGAGCTGTTTGGTGGGATTTTTTTTGCTAATAATTGGACTGGAGAGGATGCTATTTAGGGTTTTTTTAAAAAATTATTTATTTATTTATATGCCGCCCTTCTCCGGAGACTCAGGGCGGCTTACAATGCGTTAAGCCATAGTTGATTCATCTATTGTTAGGAGATGAATTCTAGAATGAAGAGTTTTATGTTTGTTAATTAAGAGGCAGTGAAGAGATTATGTAATTGATTATTCTTGTCATGATGAGGGTGGGAAGTTGCTTTCTTGGGAGTGTGAGGTTTTCTTTCAGATATAGATAGATAGAACCCTTCTCAACTTCCTTTTTATTTTTAGCTTGTATTATCTTTTTATTGTTTTATTTGAAACTTTTAATAACATTAAAAAAATAATCATGATAATAACAATTGATCAGTAAACGTATATCAGTTTAATTTTGAGATGTTGTCTTTCCATACTGAAATGTAATTACTTTTTCTGCCTCCCCATGCTTTATAAATCGGTAATATTTCTATAGTGATGTTCACATTTTTGATATATAATTCAATAGTGCGTTCACATCTTTAAATCATATTATCTCTGGAATACTATATAATAAAAAAGAACACCACTTGGGGGGGGGTCGAAAGCCCTACTAAGCAGGTATATACAAAAGTATGGCTGTTGCTTAATGCATTGTAAGCCGCCCTGAGTCTCCAGAGAAGGGCAGCATATAAATCGAACCAATAAATAAATAAATAAATAAATAAATAAATAAATAAATAAATAATCAATCACAGGTATTAAACCAAAATGGGAAAATAGTGGGATATGCTCTTATCATATATCTATTCCCTCAACCTACTTTATACTTCCAGCATAAGGACACAGATTGCCAATTCTTTTAAACATTCTCTTTGGTGTCCAACATGTGAAAAAAAAGTGAATTAAATCTAATTTTAAGAGTGACCACTTGTGTTTATGCTAATAGTGTTGTGCTCATTAAAAATGCCATCTCAGAGGACAAAAAGGTTTTAGACAAACTGCACAGTATACTTGTGTTTGCAGTGCACAAGCTTCTCAAGATATTCCAATTGGATTTTAAGCATAAAAATGCAGTTAGTACTTTTTTACTTTCTACAACCAGATGCTATTTGAAATGCAGTCATAAAATGAAGTGGAAAAACTCAGGTCATAAGTGGTATGAAACAACAGAACAATACAACAGCGCATTTTGTGAGAACAAACAGAACAGCTCCATTCTGAATACAAATACATTATTCATTTTCAAAGTGGACAGAGAACATTGCTCTATTGTTAATGGAGTTTGGAGCACTGAATTCCTAAAAATTCCAAGACGTTTTAGGAGAATCTTTTTTTTTAATTGAAAAGT
>JANHZT010005900.1:6723-21792 GCA_032468215.1 Stegonotus admiraltiensis | reverse complement strand
GGTACCTTCTCACCAGGGTGCCTTCCCACCAAGGTACCCTCCCATCAGGGTGCCTTCCCACAGGGCGCCTTCCCACCAAAGGGCCTTCCCACGAACCATCATCCTGCCTACGCGTCATTCTTTCATCGCAGCAACAGTACAGAGAACCACTATTAAGCACTGATTCAAATATATTGATTTTTGTCCTTGTAAGAAGTAGTACTCACATTCATTCATAGTTATATTACAGCAATTTATAAGCTACTCAGTTCTGAAAATGTACTAAGTAGCCTTCTCTGTAACAAAATGTTATATTAGTATTAAAGATCATTATATTTTTGCATTGATTCAGAAGATCCTCTTTGTTTAGCTTAGATTGAAAATAAAAGACTTTGTTTTCATAAACTATTGTTTTAGAGATGTGTAATATTACAGCTTACTATCTGTCTATCTGAAACAAGAATGCACCAGGTAATCCTGTTTAGTGAGTGTTTTATTTAGCAACCGTTCACAATTATGACAGTGATGAAAAAGTAACTTTACGGCTAATTCTCACATTTATGACATGCAAATTTGTAAAACAAAGAAAAGCTGAAGTAAGATCATTAGCAGAGTTACATTTCACTTAGCAACCACTTTGCTTAATGTCTGAGTTGCCGGTCCCAACCATGGTGCTAAACATGGACTATCTGTACAAGCTACATCCTTTGATGAATTAAATCCAGAACCTGGATTTACCACCAAGGTGAGGTTCTGGTGATCCAGAACCTCACCAAAGCAGGTTGCAGCACCAGCCATTGGTTATGAATCCCTTTTAGAATCAGAAAACTACTGTAAACAGAATTATCAGCTGTCCAATGGTAATGCTGATTCTCTTCTAAACAGAAAATTAAATCATGTTATGGAAGATTCTGGTGAAACATTAAACCATTGGCTTGCCTATGCTTAAGTTGCTTGTGTTTCTAGATTGGCAAACGTAAGAACTGCAGAAAGATTTGTATATGATTTAGTTACAATGCATCTACATTTATAGCCCTGTGCGGCTGCCAAACATCCCCAGGACCTAAATCTGGGAGCACAGCCAGTGACCAACTTATTTAGTTGAACAAATGCATTTTTTTAAAAAAATCAATATTCTTTTTGATAAAAATAAAATATATGTCTTTGTTCTATTTGCAGAATGTATACATGACAAAAACAATAGCAATTCAATGGACATGTGCCTTCCCCAACTTAAAGCCAAAAGTGCAGCAGATATGGAGATTTTCACTGTATTGGCCTGTAACCCTAACATTCAAAAATAAACTACTGAGAATAGAAACTTACAAATAAGTTTGAGAGTAAAGCTCATTCATCAAAAATTGCAGAATGCATTGGACTCCCCCAAAGAGTGTAACTGGAAAGGATGACACCAGATTTCCCCCCCTTTGTTACAGAAAATTGGAGGGATTATTGATTATTTGGTTCTCTGGTATTTTTTTTGGAAAAGTATTTCAATATAATGTATGCAAGCAGATTTATGAGGAATCCCTCAATATTAAAGCAGTTTAATATGATACTGAATTTTATACTAAATCTCTAGAATCTGACTGTTTATATTTTATGGTTAAATTAAGGTTATATCATGCACAAGGGTTAGCAAAATGAATTATGCTGAAACACTGGGAAAGTGTTACTATTCCAGACTAAAGGACTGACTTTTGGAAATTTGCAATTTATCCATTTTGGAAATGGCAATATTTTCTACTGATTGAAGAATAAACCAATATTTTTAGCATTGATTTTATATTTTATAATTGATAATAGAGTGGTATCATTATGCAATTTCCCATTTTTACCCAATTATAATATATATTATAAGTTATAATATAGATTTTTTTTTGTAAGCCAATGGCTACATTACAATAGGTTTAACATATTTGTTAGATCTTTAGTTTCAATTGAACTCTGATCTCTTTGTTTTTAATTTGATGTATTTTATTAGGGGTTTTTGGGGGAGGTGTCTTTTAATTCTTTAATTTTTAATTTTTTTATTCTTATTTTATTTCTGAACTGCCCGTCACAGCCAAAGATTTGTTAGATTGAATAGTTTGATTTTGCTACCATTACAATCTGTATTTTGGTAGTCTCTTTACATTTTGTAAATTTCTAAAATAAAGAATAAAATTTAAAAGAAATCAATGTATTATAAAAACTGGAAGCTTTCTTATCTATATAAATATTGACAGATGCATTTAATTTTTTAAAAATTCACTATGACATATTTGATGTTTACATTGCTAAATATGCATACTGCCAAACTGGAAAGTATTTCAAATAAATATTGTTTGCACACTGCACAGATGTTCAAAAGTCAAGAGACTAAACAACCCTGAAACAGTCCCTGCCTCTGTTGGATAGATGCCCTTTGCACATTCTATAGCAGAGGTAGTTTACTCTGCAATATCCTTGCCTTGCAAAGCCTGCTTTAGTTTGCATGATATGATTTTAAGCATTATTGATGCTTTTGTTTATTTTAATGTGTATTTATTTAGTTAACTGGGGAAAGTTTAAGGACTGTAGAGAAGCAAAGGAAATAATATTCATAATCATACAGTATAAAGCTCTCAAGGGCTATTAATTATGGCTACATATTATTTCCAGTATCAAAGTGGCAGAGCTATTTAGACTTGCTGCTAAGCAAAGTGAGTTTTATCCAGCTGCTAGGTACTATATGTTTTAGACCCAGAATGTGGATTAACACCACCAATGGCATGAATGCGGACAACTCAGAATGCTGCTTCTATTCCTTTCTTACAAATGCACTAACTGGCAATATACCAAACCATTAGGCTTAATTGCACACACAGGAGCTGCACCCACGCTAGGAAAATTCATTCCGTTTATCCCTTGGGTCCAAAGGGAGCAAAGTACTGTCTCTATCTGATATGCCACTGAACGATTATCATTCAGAGTTGTGTTTTTACAGTATTTTGTACCTAGTCAGACTTCCCGGAAGAAGGCAAATGGCAAATCATTTCTGTTTCATTGCCAAGAAAAATAGACGGGCAATCCACGAAGTCACGGGAATCAAGCTCAACTCAAAGGGGACTTGTTTAGTACAGGAATGACTGAAGGCTGTGTTCCTACGTCGGCAGGATGTTCACAGCAGTTCTCTGGTTTTAAAATTATTGATGAACAATTCCGAAGGAATTCACTGTTAATTGCCTTTAACTTGCTTGAGCCAATGCAAACCGTTTAAGAAACACCCTGCCCTGCTAAAACTCAGGCATCAAAGGCGACTTTGATTGCAATTCCTCCAATGCGGTCCCGCAGTAGTGAACTTTTAACTACAAACGGCGCCCGTTTCCAACGCCTTATGAGCACGTTCTCTCTTTGGCTTCACTAAGGAGAATTGCAACTTCTCCTTAGCGTTTCACAGAACCACACTGTCGTTCAGCGCTGTCAGCATCTTTTACACAGCACTGACGCTTATTCTTCATAACGTTTCTTTGCAAGTGAAGCGAACCAAACCAAACCAAACCAAACCAAACGAATTGCTTGGCAGGCTTCGATTTCCTCCTTCCGTTCCCGCTCCCGGTTTTCTTTGCAAGCAGAACCAAGCAGGGAGCCGCCTCACCTATGTAACACACCAGGCGGAACCTTCCTTTCTTTCTCTGCAAACCTAAGACAGCCCCGAATGGAACGCCGAGCGTTGACCCTCCCTCTTGCCCAATGTCGGGCAGAGCATCGGAACCGGAAGCTATGTCCGCGTGGCAATTCCCCCGGGCGACGGGGCTTGCACTGTTACTGCGTCAAGAACTTCAACCGGGCCCCGTTGCCCTAGCAACGGCTCTCGAGCGGCCCTTCTCATTGCTCCATGTCGTTGCCGGAGCCGGTGAGAAGGCGGCTGAGTTCCTTCAGCCGAACTGTTTTTACGGACAACAACCGCACGGGACCCGAAAACAGAGGCGACGCCAACCCCATTGGTGAGGGAGTGTCCCCGGCGTTGTGCCAGCTACAAAGATGGCGGTGTTGGCACAGTCGCCATTCTTGCGGTGGTCGCTGCGAAGCTACTGCCAGACTTCCTGGTAGAGCCTGGACCGCAATACAGTGATTGGAGCGTCTGGGCTCTGGAGAACCTTTTAAATTTTAAATCTTAAAAATTTAAATTTAAATCAAGGATAGTCCTTGTTTAAAATTACACCACCCTCCAAAACCAATCTTTTAAAGTATATAAACTATTCATTTCGTTTTCTTAATATGACACTATTGCCAAAAAGACCAGCTGCAGTTGTGTTGCCCTCAGCACGCAAAACAGAAGATAACCTCTCAACTGCAGCCCAAGATGTGAACTAAAGATAATGCCCGTATTTAGGCTAGAAGAGGTACATTGTACAGAAAATTATTACCTCTTGGGGCACAGTGCGAAACCAGAATCTCTCAACTCTAAAGGCTGACTAACACGGGTTCAAAAATATGTCTGTATGACATATGGAACGGCAGTGCTTAGAAGCCATTTAGAAGCCACTGTTTCAGCACAAACATATAGGCACGAACATATAGATGTGTTTAGGTCAGAAGAGAATAAGGGATCCTGCCAGCAGAATATACTGTACCTCACAGGTTCATCATGACTGTTTCCCTTTCTTGTCTCTTCAGATAATGAAATCGTCTCCAGTTTGCCCTTACAGATGTCCCTGTATTTCAACTTCTGGTTCTTCCCTTTTTGGTGGGCAAGTAGTATTGCCATGTTGCAGCTGAAGGTAAGATCTAGAAGGCAATAGACACACTTCTATTTTGAGATTTGTTACTCTTGTTAGGGTATTTGATTATTGCTTTTTACCATATCCCTGTAATAATGCAAAAAAGATTTCCACTGATTTTATTCTGAGTGGTACATTTGATGCAGAAGGATTGAGAAGTAGGTAAGTTTGTAGAGAATATGCAGAAAATTTCAGTGAGATATGATTTACAAAAAGACAACTTCACACATAAAACTAATTTGTCCAAGTGGAGCATTTATTTTCCATTCTCTTCTCAATTCTAGTATTCAGTCTTACCAGATTACTACAAATTCATCCTTGTGACAAGCATTATATTAACATCTTTAATTGAGGTTATACGTCTATACCTTGGATTCATGGGAAATTTGCAGGAGAAGGTAGGTGTCCTTCACGTCCTTAAGAGTCACCTTTCTAAACAAATGGATACAGTTCTTTGTGAAAAAGACGAAACATTGGAAAATTTATAGTTTGAATTCAGGACCATCTTTGAGTCTTGATTTGTTCTTAATTTAGTCAGGTACAGAGTCATGAGCAGTTACGTGCATTCCTAGGACAGCAAATATTATATCTCTGCTCTGTGTGCTGCATTGGTTGCCAGTTTGCTTCTGGGTCCGAATTGAAGATGAGGTTTTAACCTTTAAAACCCTTCATGGCACGGGCCTGGGTTATCTAAGGAATCATCTCTCCCCAATTACATCAGCCTACCCCATTAGATCTCACACAAAAGATATGCTGCAGGTACCCATAGGATAGTGACCTACATCTTGTGGGTCGCAGGAAACATGCCTTCTCTGCTGTGGCACCCCGTCTTATGGAACATCCTTCCTCCTGAAATTAGATTGGCCCTATCCCTTTTGATTTTCTGTAAGAACCTCTAGACCTGTTTATGCTGCTAGGCCTGGAGCGCCAAGGGAACTGGAGATCTCTCCCAATGGCTCAATTGGGAAGAGTCATTTTTATCCTTCCTTCACCCAAAGTTAGTATTTTTGTTTCTATGTTATTTATTGCTTTGACTCAGGTTTTTATCTATTTTATATTGCTTTTTTATTTATTGTTCTTTGCTGCCACAGTCCCCTTTGGGAAAGATGGGGAATTGTATGAATTTGATAATAAATAAAACAAATAAATAAATAAACTTTTTGATACCTTTCAAATGTTTATTTATTAAATTTATGTACCATCTGACTACCAACAATATGAATTCTATGATCAGAAGAATTTCTTCATCTCTTCTTGATCCTTTTTTAAAGCATTGAAATCATGCTGATTTCCTTGAGAACAGCAATATCAAACATAAAAAGTTGTATATTTCCTATGTCTATTTCCTATTTTTTCTGTAGCAATAAACTCAAAGTTTGACAAGTTCTGTTAACTCTTTCAATATATGAGTTTACTATTGTTCAAAATTTCACAACTGGTGGGGCTTATTTAAATACGATCAAAGTCCTCTGAATTCCTGAAATACACTAAGAGTTAATAATATACCAAAACACTATTTGTAATGTTTAAAAGTGTAATGTTTGAAAATTAACATGGAACTAAACTGAAAATTATCAAAAGAGTGTGTGTGTGTGTGTGTGTGTGTGTAATATCTGTAAAAAAAACTTTGGCAGCATTTGGGCAGGCCAGAACCACAGTTGGTGTTTGGGTGTTTGAGGGGCATTCTGAGAATCATGGAATTTGATTTAATTTACATTTAATGTTAATTAAAATTAACTTTTGTTTATAAAGTTTCCTCTAATTAATATTTTTTTCTTTTTCAGCCACATTAAAAATTACAACTTCTTAATAACTTCGGGGTTAGTCCCAGACTTTCTAGGGACTATATACAATGCTGGACTTGTAGTTTTGGAACATAGATTAAGATGGAGGGCTACACTGAACTCAGTGTGATTTAGTTCTGATCAGACATTTGTAAGAATGCACTGTTGATCTTCTATTAGTCTAGCATTCTGCCAACAGTTTCAATAACAATTTAAAATTGTGCTGTGCTGCATAAGATTTAATTAAATAAAGTCTTAATTTTAATTATGCTGTCCATATGTAGAATGTATTTTCTGGTAAATGAAAAGAATTGTGCTAGGTTTTACAAGTTATATAGAATGTAATTAAGTATGTTGATTTCAAGAGCGTATGGTTTGGATTCAATTCTGGCCTTTATGTGTAAGATAAATGTTGAACTATTTATTATCTCTGCCTCTTCTAGGTCTCTTTGTCTTGGCTGTTGCTAAATTCTGCATCTTCCTAGCTCCCAAGATTCTACATGATCAGAGCCTGTTATTTGAAATCAGAGCCCCTTAAATGGAACAAGGCCTTAAAGAAAGTGATCGATAGCTAAGATGCTATATTTCCTCTTGAAATGAAATAAAAAAGCACCTTGTATCTCTTGTGAACCCTTTCTCATTGGCTCTCAGTCCTGTGTTTTCTTCTGTCATTGAAACAATATAGAGAATGATAGTTGGCTGTGATATCTACCTGAAAAGTCTAAAAATTATGCTTCATTTCACTGACAGAGTTGTCTTCAAAGTCACAACCACAACAATTGAAAAGGAACTTTTTCTTCAGGGGAAAAAATACAAAATTGGATTCTTGTACTATAACTCTGAATTTGTATCTTTCTGTGTTTATATCTTGGATACTGGTAAAGTTCAATTTTCTGTACCACTCTGCTCTTTGAATTATGTTGATAGAGTGATATAATATTTTGATTCCTTTTTTTCTCCATGTCTTTATAGGTTCCTGAACTAGCTGGGTTTTGGCTCCTGAGTCTCCTTTTGCAAGTGCCCCTAATTCTTTTCCTACTTTTAAATGAAGGGCTAAGGATTCAACCTTTGGAACGAGCAGTCAACATCATTTTTGTAGTATTTCTTGTCTTCCAAGTTGTTACTGCATTTCTTGCTCTCAAAAGAATGGTTAACCAACTGGCAACTCGTTTCCATCTTCATGAGTTTGACCAGTTAGATGCTCATCTTCCCTCTGATAACTTAGCTTGCCAGGCAAGGAGACCGGAAGCTGCAGGGATTATGGGACAACAAGTGGGAGAACTTCATTCAACAAGCGGTGTTTGGAAATCTGCAGTGAGAACCTGATGTTAAGCAGAGCAACCCCACCAGTAAAGCTCCTCTGCTTGTTGCCTTAACTATGTGAGTTTTAGAGGATTTGATTTAGAAATTCACCTAGTTCTGGATAGTGCAAACTAAGTGGAATGATATCAACAAGGCACTGTGGACTGATTCAGATGCAGTGGGAAGTGTTAGAAAAAATTGTCATTGGGTACTACAGTGGCCCATCTTTTGCAAGCATGATTCTTGAGGGGATTAGTCTTCTGCTCATTTCTGCTTATATTATCTATTATGAAATCTGTATTATAATGACCTTCATCTGTTGTTTTTTCAACATGTATTCATATCTAGACATTTTTCAGTGGAGAAACAAAACATTGTTTGAATAAGCATTCAGATTTCACAATCCTTTATGGACACCTGAAAAGTGATTAATAGGGTGCGGATTTCTATAACCTAAAACTGTTAGAAATATGAAAGCCTTTATGACCTTAAAATCATTTAAATAGGACTAATTAAACCAAAAATATGGCCTAAAGCAAAAATATGATTTTATAATTTTTCTGAAATTAGCACCTTCTTTTTAAAAATAAACACACATACACACACACCTCTCCCTGAGTTGTGGAGGGAATAAGAAAAAGGAAAAGAAACAGGCAAATTCTCACATTCTTAACTGGCTCAAACTTGCTAGCTTATCAGGAGTGTTGCCAATGATGAAAGTATGATGTTTGTTACAAAATTTAGCAGAAATACAATAATAACACTTTTAACAAGTCAAAATATGACTTTTCAAGCAAAATAAAAAGCATCTAATTCTCACACTCTAAAAACATGTTTTATTTATAAATTCAAATAAAAGTTTCCAGAAAAAAATCTGACATGTTATAGAAATCCTTACCCTAGTGGTTAAAGTTTTTTAAGCAAAATTGTTTTTATTTTGAGATACATATTTAAAAGATTCCATGGTACTCTTTTGTAAACAATAAACTTTTAAAAAACATTCTTTTAGTATATTCTATTTTTAACCTTTTAAAAACAAACTAGCACTTTTCAGTGAAAGATGCTACAAAAATTACAACCAAATATCTCCCAGTGTTTATTTTCCAGAAAGGGGGAAAGCATCATCCCTTCTGTATAATTTAAAATAGACTAGTTTTAAGCAACTTATATAAAGTGAAGCCAAGATCTATTCATATAGTGTACATAGTGTTATGATCTGTATACAACGAATAATAGCTCTATTTTCTAATAGAGTGCAAAGTATTTAAAAGAAATGTTTTGCAAAATGCACATAATAACTACTTAAAAAGTTAAAAATATTCACATTCTACTTTGATACAAAAATTAGAATGTTGGGAGAAGCAGATGAAGTAGAATGCCCAAAATTTGACCCTATGGAAATATGTGGCTAAGCAAGCAAGCAAGCTAAGATAAGGATGTTAACTTTGAAATCAGACAAGAACCGGATGACAGCAACCAGAGATAAAAAAGTTAGCTGCCATGTAGCAAGTCATGTTTGACTCACTAGCCTAATTGCCAACAAAAGGACAGCTGAGGTGACATATGATGAAACACTGGCAAAGGATAAAAGGCAGAGCTGTAGGGATTTCTCTGAGAAAATCTTTATTTGGGCATGTTGCCATTAATGTATGCCAAGCACTCCTGTCTTCCACAATCCCATGCATCACCTGGCCAGTTCTGTAACAGCAACTGAGTATATGCCTGCATCCATGTGTGGGTGTATGTGTGATTGTATGTGTAATGCTTAAGGAATTGTAATAAAGCTTTTATAGGTTAAGAGAGTCTACTCTTTCTAGAGCAGGGGTGTCAAACTCGATTTCATTGAGGGCTGCATTATGATTGTGTTTGACCTTGGGGGGCTGGGTGGACATGGCCAGGGTGGGAGTGGCCAGCTCCATGTCACTCGTTTTCAGGGGCCTGTGGTGGCTCGAGTGCTTTGCCAGTGAAAACGGTCTCCTGAGCTCTGTTTTCAGCTGCAGCTGCCTCCTGCAACCCTCTGCCAGTGAAAATGGAGCTCTCCTGAGAATGCATACAGCCCTCCTGAGTTCCGTTTTTGCTGGTAGAGGCACTGCAGGCCGGTCCTTTGCTGTTTCCAGGGCGGCCCCGCAGGCCAGATCTGGCCCCCGGGCCTTGAATTTGACACCCATGCTCTAGTCTAGAGCATTTCATTACTGCATAAGTTCCTGAACCGTATCTCTATTGGAAATGTGTGAGTGTATCTATTAATCAATGCCTCCCTTACTGACCAAAGCTATGAACCACCAAGGCTTGGCTGCATTTATCTGGTCTCCAGACTAGGTAGAACGTAAAGAAGGCTGAAGGTGAATGTATCTCAATAGTATGGAAGTAAAAGTGAATGGATGAACGGTAATATCCTTTACAAAGCTGATGTTGCTCCAACTTTTGTCTTCTTAATGTTCTCATTGCACATGCACCCCTTCTGGGGCATCCAGCAAAGTAAAGTAACTGTATGCATATACATGCAGTGACAATGGGAAAATTTTGAAGTAGGCACATGAAATTTACAAATGATCTGGCTGCTCTTAAGTCTTCAAAATGAATGCATTGTTCACACAGATGCATATTGTAAAACTCCTGTTTCAGATCTCTTGTTCAGCCCTATTGTGGCATCACAAGAACTTTAGTAATTTGTTGTGCTGAGAACAAAAAGAGGTCTCAAATTCAAAGTAACAGTTCAAGTTCTCAAACTTGTTCAAGTGAAGATTAATAATGATGTATCAAGTAGAATATCTTGGAGTGTTACTTTACTTAGTATATATAAAAGATTTTGTTGTTTTTGAAAATACAATGTGCTGTTTATGTTATAGTAACCATATTTTAAAAAGGATGCAGTGGCTCAGTGGCTAAGATGCTGAGCTTGTCAATTGAAAGGTCGGCAGTTCAAATCCCTAGTGCCGCGTAATGGGGTGAGCTTCCGTTACTTGTCCTAGCTTCTGCCAACCTAACAGTTTGAAAGCACATAAAAATGCAAGTAGAAAAATAGGGACCACTTTTGGTGGGAAGGTAACAGCATTCTGTGCACCTCTGGCATATAGTCATTCCAGCCACATGACCATTGAGATGTCTTTGGACAGTACTGGCTCTTCGGCTTTGAAACGGAGATGATCACCGCCCCCTAGAGTCGGGAATGACTAGCACATATGTGCGAGGGGAGCCTTTACCTTTAACCATATTTTTGACTCAAAATTGTGGATTTAGATTGTATAAAAATCCAGATGCCATCTAGAGGTTATTCAGATTTTGGTAGCCCAGATTTATTAGCCCTATGTTTGTACAATTAACATCCACAATCTTTACTCCGAAAGGATAAATTTTCTGATAAATCTATATCATATATTGTACATGGTTTTCTTTACATCCATCCTTCTACACCTTCTACCAGTTGTGTCCCATATCCTCCTCTATAAAGATTGACTGATATTTCCTGTTGATTGAAAATTGTCCTAAAACTTCAAGCATTCAATAGTAGCAAAAATATATATATTTAAATCCAGATAAAATAAAAGAAACTAGATTCAGGGAGTGATACTCAGCTTGTTTTGCATGGGTTTGCTCTCCTTACAGAGGAGTATATCTATTCTTTGTTTCTTGATCCTCAGCTGTCACTAGATTCATAGGAGAGGAGCAAATTTGCACAAATAGGGCTACTATGATGGAACCACTAGATCCCAGTTTCCCCTTTAAGCATTTTATATTAGAACATCTGCACTGGTTGCCAACTGTTTACAAATGCTACTTTGACAAAGAATTACAGAATGACTGCTTGAGAGATCACGTCTCTTGTTATTAATCTGCCCAAGATCTGTAGGAGAGCCTACTGAAAGCATCCTGGTTCTGTTGAAGAATTACCACATATAGGTAGAGGTAGAGGTTCCCCTTGCACATATGTGCTAGTCATTCCTGACTCTAGGGGGCGGTGCACAACTCCATTTCAAAACTGAAGAGCCAGCACTTCCGAAGACATCTCTGGTCATGTGGCCGGCATGACTAAACGCCAAAGGCATATGGAACACTTTTACTTTCCCACCAAAGGTGGTCCCTATTTTTCTACTTGCATTTTTATGTGCTTTCAGACTGCTAGGTTGGCAGAAGCTGGGACAAGTAACGGGAGCTCACCCCATTACACAGCACTAGGGATTCGAACCGCTGAACTGATGACCTTTCAATCGACAAGCTCAGCGCCTTAGCCACTGAGCCACCATGTCCCTTTTAATTGCCACATATAGTATACCATATATCCATTTATTAAACCTCCAACAAGTAGAATGAGGGAAGGAATAGTTCAAGAATTTACCAAATCAGAAGTCAAAATTTTAAATGCCAAAGGACACAAGAAGAGCTAATCAGAATGGGCAGATATGATAGATACCAGGATTTTTTTTAATGGATAATTTGCTGGTTGTTCAAAAAGTGCAATTATAGTTGTAATTGTTGTTATAAAATTGTATGCCACCAAATCAAAATTCTTCAGTTGACAATAGTAAAATATATATCATTCAAAAATCAAATTCCAATAAAATACATTTTTCCATAAAACCAGTTATCAAAATTAAAAACCACCAAAAGAGAAATGGAAACCTATACCACCAGTAGAGTCCAAAGATCTGTTGAAACAGGAACATTTTTACTAGTTTCTGGAGAGCTAGCCAAGTAAACTGCAAGGAATATGTTCTACTTTGTCGGATCCATCACAAGCTCCGTCCCCAAGATCTTTCATATGTAGGGACTCTAAACATTCCCTCTTAGGATAACCACATAGGATATGGAGATTCTAATTGATGGTGTTTTGACACGCTTTTGTTTCAGTGTGTCAAAAATTTGAAAAATGCCTAACTTGACTGCTGGTGTGTGCATGTGTGTGTGCGCGTGCGCGCACACACACACATGGAACAAAGGAGAAACAATCTTCTACCTCTTCTCCCTAGTAGCACTCAATGGCAGCACTGAAGCTGGGCCTGAAGTAGACAGGTAGGCCTGAAATAGAAGCTGGGCCTCAACTTCAACGCTGTCAATGCAGTCACCAGTGCTGCTGCTGCTGCTCAAAAGGCCACCTCACATCATTTCCCAAAGGATTGCTCCCATAATCCAGCGTCCTCTAGGTTCTGCTGCATGCCAGGTGCTCAAAGTTGCTCAAGGTCTTTGTTCTTGAAGTGGCTTCAGAGAATGCTCTGAATGCTTAGAAAACGATGCAAAAGTTTTCCATCTCAATCTTGCTCATCCTCTATAGCCTCCCAAAATCATGCTTTCAAGAAAGATGTGCTGCATCATTACTCTAGATTCTGCATCATTACTCTGGATTCTAGATTTAGCCTTGGAATTAAGTTCATTAAGCCTGTGAAGTCAAATTCTACCATCTAAGCATTTTTTTAAAATTTTCAAATCCAGTAAAGCAAAGCTGGCACCTATTTTGAATTAGTTTTCCCAAGGAACATTTACATAATGAGAATTCACTGATTTTATGCAATCGGCATACCTATGATACATTTGCATTGCATTGCCATATATCAGCTTCCTAAGAGTGTTGTATTTCAAACATTACTACATTTCATGCAAGGATGCCAACAATGCTCTTTCAGTTGTTCTATTATCTTAAATAGATAATGTTGTGGTTAGTTCTTTCCCCCCTGGGGAATTTATTCATTTTGTTCTACACTGTTCTTATGAGATTCAAGTCAGTTTAACTCAGGAGATTAACATGGGGAATGGGGGTGGAGGGGTGTGTGTGAGATTAGCATTATGGAAGAAAAGTTTCAGAAGATAGTGATTCATTCAGTATGACCAATTTAGAGGTTCATTTTCTAGTCTGCCTTATCAATAATGGCAATCTTCAAGGGGCATAGCCTTTTATTGGAAAATGGTGATTTTCTCTCTCGTTGATGAGAAAAATGCAATGCTAACTGTCAAGATGTGATGCTAACCTCTGGTCATGTCTTTGTGTTTCTGACCAGAAACCTGAATGAAAGACCGTGAAGGAAAGCATCGAGCCTCTTAAAGGAGGCAAAAATACACACTAGTAACTTGTGAAGGCAAAACGGACAAAATTAAAGCGGGTGGAGGAGGGAGGCCAAGAATAAGTGATAAGGAGCCACAAAAAGGATTAGGCAGGCTGGTAACAACTAGCAATTGCCAAATGCAACACAATCGAAACCAGCCATTCAGATGGGACAGCCCTAGGATATAAAGGACAGAAATGAAGGAAAGCCCTGGATTACTCTGTTCTTCGATATTGAATTTTCCCTCCAGATGCATCAGGCATGAAATATGATAGTGATAAGCCAAGATTGAAAACAGAGCCAGGGAAAAAAGAAGAAAAAGGAGGGAGGGGGAAGGAAAGGAAAAGGGGTAAGAGAAAGAGAAAATTGTAAAGGGGTTCTGTGAAATTTGCTGGAAAAATAATTTAATTTGATAGTTATTGGAACTCAACACCCAAAGTAAATCAATACAGGAATTGTAAAGTGAAATATTCAAACAAGGCTGTCCCACTGAATTCACCAAAATTTCCTTCAGAGTAAATCATGTCTAGGATTATGTTATTAGCTATAACCAAATAGAATTGACCTGCTCTATTACCCCTTTGTAAATAGTGGGGAAAATAACATTAAAGTATAATGAACAACCAATACTCAAGGCACTGACCTGGTTCACACTGCCAAACCATGGTTCGTTTGCACATGGCTTATTGATGGAAAATAATAGGCTTCATACCTGCAAAAAAACCTCCATTGCTGGAGGATTTTAAGAAGAGACTGGACAACTGGATAGCCACTTGTCTGGAATGGTATAGGTTCTCCTGCTTGAGCAGGCAGTTGGACTAGAAGAACTCCAAGGTCCCTCCCAACTCTGTTGTTCTGCTATACAATACAGTAAGCAATAAAGTAGGGGTAGGCAATCATTCTGAGTGAACGACATTTTTAGAATTTTGAGAGCACTTTTATAAATCAACTTCTCTGTGACACTCGCCTGTTTGAAAACGACTGCCATGCTGGACCTGGTCAGTCACAAAGTAAAAATTTACAAGAGAGCAAGCTAGTTTCTGGGATGTCCTCTATCATCCTAGAGCAGGGGTGTCAAACTCGATTTCACTGAGGGCCGCATCAGGGTTGTGTTTGACCTTGGGTGGCCAGGGGGCATGGCCACTTCGATTGATTGATTGATTGATTGATTGGTTCGATTTATATGCCGCCCTTCTCCAGAGACTCAGGGCGGCTTACAATGCA
>JANHZT010005898.1:76889-90256 GCA_032468215.1 Stegonotus admiraltiensis | reverse complement strand
TCCTACTACAGGTTGTCCTTGCGTAACAACCAGTCATTTAGTGACTGATTGAAGTTACAACAGACTACCCCAGGGCTACTTAAGAACAATTTTCAAAGTTCCAATGGCTGCCTCCCTCCTCCGTGGTCAAATGATCTCATTTTGGGCATTTAGTGGTTTCTAAAGGTGTACACATTATTGTAATATCCACACAGGTGAATTACTGTGCTAAATTTAGTGGTACTGAATTTGCAGATCTTCAGCAAACCCTCTTTAGATGCTTAGGCCAGATGAAGAGAACCCATACTTGGCAAGCAAGTCCCTTCCATCTCCCCCCAAAAGTGGTAAATTATTACATTGTAAAAGTGCAAGTCATTCCATGGGAAATAGAAGATTAATTTCATTTTAATCTATTTTCAGTAGGAGTTTACTAGTTGCTTATGTGATACCTTGGGCAGTTTTATTCTTATCTTAATAACATCTTTAATAGGTAATGGACGTTTTATTTAAAATGTCAGAAGGTACAGGGAGTCCTTAGCTTACAACCATTCATTTGATGTCACAATGGCACTGAATGGTACTTATTATGGGTACTTTGAGTTCCAGCCATGACAACACCCTGGTGATCACATTATCAAAATTTTCAATGTCTCCCTGCTGCCTTCCCACAAGCAAAGACAACAGGGAAACCAGCAGGAAATTGAAAGTTAGGGTCACATAAGGTCCTCACTTAACACCTCACAGATTCCTTACTTAATGACAACAACCAGGACCACCAGAATTGTAGTCACTAAAGAATATGATCATGTGACATCATGCTTTATGACCTCATTGTTTAGGTGTAGCCTTTCTGGTCCCAATTGCCATTGTAAACTGAGGAGTACCTGCATTGTCGGTTCTCTCGCCTCTCCTGTTCAACATTTATGTGAAGCCGCTGGGTGAGATCATCCATGGTTTTGGGGTGAAGTGTCATCTGTATGCTGATGACACTCAGCTGTACATTTCCACTCCGGACCACCCCAACGAGGCCCTTTGTGTGATGTCCCAGTGCCTGGAGGCCGTGCAGATCTGGATGGGGAGGAACAGGCTCAGGCTCAACCCGTCCAAGACTGAGTGGCTGTGGCTTCTGGAGTCCTGATATAGTCAGCTGGTGCCATCGCTGACTATTGGGGGCAAGTCACTGGCCCCCTCAGAGAGGGCTCGCAACTTGGGCATCCTCCTGGATTCACGGCTGTCTTTAGAAGAGCATATGACGGCCATGGCCAGCGGAGCTTTTTATCAGGTTTGCCTGATACGCCAGTTGCGTCCCTTTCTGGATCGGGACACCTTATGCATGGTCACTCACGCCCTCGTCACGTCTTGCCTGGACTACTGTAATGGTCTCTACATGGGGCTCCCCTTGAGGAGCACCTGGAGGCTCCAACTGGTCCAGAATGCGGCCACGCGGGTGGTTATGGGAGCGACGTGGCACTCCCATGTAACGCCTCCCCTGCGTGAGCTGCGCTGGCTCCTGGTGCTCTTCCGGGTGCGCTTCAAGGTATTGGTTACCACCTTTAAAGCGCTCCATGGCTTAGGGCCTGGGTACTTATGGGACCGCCTTCTGCCACAGATAGCCTCCCACCGACCAGTATGTTCCCACAGAGAGGGGCTCCTCAGGATGCCGTCGGTCAAACAATGTTGACTGGCGACCCCCAGGGGGAGAGCCTTCTCTGTGGGGGCATCTGCCCTTTGGAATGAGTTGCCCCCAGAGTTACGACAGATCCCTGACCTTTGCACCTTCCGCCGAGTCCTGAAGACACTTTTATTCCAACAAGCCGGGCTGGCCTAACTTTTTAACTTTTTAATTTTTAAATTCTCAATTTTAAATTGTACTTGAAATTTTAAAATTCTACCATTTTAATCTGGGTTTTTAAGGTATGGGCCAAATTGATTTAATTTACTTTAATTGTTTTTTAAGTTTTGTATTGTTATGTTTTATTCGATGGCTGTTCACCACCCTGGGTCCTTTGGGAGAAGGGCGGTGAAATTTAATTAATAAATAAATAAATAAATAAATAAATAAATAAATAAATAAATAAATAAATAGTAAATTCAAATCCACTTGTACCCACTAGAGGTCACTGGTGTATTGCATTGTATTGTTTTCAAACTTTTCTTCTGTGACCTGGTTTGAACTTGAATGGGAAGCCACCAGGAAATCTCAAGGCAATGGGATAGACTGAAGAGTCAAAAGTATTTCAGAAGGATACAGTGGCAAATCACTTTCATGCTGTGGTTAAGACAACAATATGGATTTTTCACTGAAGTTTCCAAGAGCTAAATTCAACTCCAGAAAGAATTTACTTTGAAGCAGCTGCAGCAATGGCTGGAACGGATTGCTTTTTAAACAAGGAATGTTAACTTATTCACTAAGGTTCATTCTCATTGAGCTTTTCATGCTCTATGTCCAGTTGCACAGAAATGGTCAGCGCCAGGCCACCATTCTGTGCAGCAGGATGCAAACTTCTGGTTAGCTCATTGTCCCCTGGTCTTTAAAATCAAGGTCCCAAGTTGGGGTATGTTTGTATACTGGTATTTGCAAACTCCCAAAGTCTGATGGGAACCACAAAATGGTGTGACAGAACCAAACCTGAAAGTGGGTTGAAGCCAGATTTATCCATAAGGGGTATCTTTTTGGAAAGGGTTTCAGGCAGTGGTGGGTTGCCCCTGGTTCAGACCGGTTGGCAAGAACCAGTCGTAAAACCGGCAGGAGGCCCCGCCCACCACCCCAGATGTTGTCATCAGCGATCTGCACATGCGCAATCCTGTTGTGGACTGGTAGTAAAGGTAAGTAGAACCCACCCCTGGTTTCAGGGATGGGGAACAATTTTGGAAAAGTGGAGAGGGACTCTCCTTCCACATGTCTTCATGTGTTTGAGGTCACATAGGCTTTACTAGAGCTGGATGGTCCTTATTCCAGTTTTTAAAAAATGGTCAGAAGAATTATAAATTTTCATGGTGTGATTGATAGGCAGGCTTGCATTGATATGAATATAAGAAAATTTCTGGAATGGGGGTGGGGGGAGGAAATTTCCTCCTTTCCCTCTTCTACCAACAGGCTGCTTGTCTGGATACCAACGTTTATGTAAATGGAAAGCTGAACTATTTATTTATGTATCAAATTTAAAAACCACCTCCTATCTCACTCACAGAATGACCCTGGCTAGCTGGCATACAGTTAAAACATAAAAGCCGTATATAATTATATTAGGAGGCAAATTAAAACAAGAAGAGAATAATTAAAATTCAAAGCTAAATTAGGACCCAAAGCTAATTTCTGAACATGTTCTACTACAGAAATTCTGTGTCATGCCATATTTTCTCCTTGCTCCTAAATTCTAACAAAGATTTCCATAGCTTTTCAAGTTGGAGGGCACAGCTGGAAGGCAAACAGAATAAATAATTTTGAGGGCTGTCACTATCTAAGTGGATTAGTAGAGAAGGGGAGAGAGACAAAGAGAGATTAAATCTCTCAAATTGTGCATGTATTTAGAACTGACCTCTGAGCAGGATGCAAATATTTATCTAACCTTCTGATGGGTGTCAGGAGCACTCTGCATTAGTTCAAATTATTAGGCAATTTCTGAGGCAGCCCCATGAAAAACACATCCCAGTACTGTAATGAGATCTGGAAGTTACAGGAGAACAGATCAGTGATAAGATGGAAAAGGAGCTAAAAATGGGGAAAGTCTTACTCCACTTTGTGATGTAAGCCCAAGCTCTTGATGAAGGGAGGGGCTCTTAAATTCCACCCAGGCACAGAAAATTGGTTAATTTTCACCAAGCCATGGCCATTCTGATATTGTCCTGGTTAAGCTGCAGCTAATTCTTCTTAACTTACTTGACTACAGTAGCGAAACTTTGGAAAATTCTAGAGACATTGTAGAAAATGCACATGGAAACACAAATGAACCTGTAAGTGATTTCTGTCATTTGCTTCATGCTTATATTATGATAAACTGGGAGGGAGTAGACTTTATTTAAAAACTTCATTGGCAGATTCCTTCTTCTAAAGGTTTCTTGGTAAAAAATTACTTACAGATTGTCCCAGTTCAGTTGAATCTCCCACATTTGCCCATCTGGAATGCTCCTCACCTTATTCCTTTCAGCTCAATTCTTTGGGAAAATAGAAAGGAAGATGCTTTACATCTTCCTATCCGAATCTAAGAAACGAGGAATGTCTTTCCTCTTTTCTTCTAAGCACCGTGTTCAATAGATAATTGAAAGTCAGTCTCTTTAGCAAACTGTTAATTTGCCCAGTTGAGTAACCTGCTATCTTTCTATGTCTTGTGACTAGCCAGCAAATCAGAAAGTATTGAGTACCTAATTCTACCTTCTTAACAAATTCTACCTTCTTGACAGAATGATAAAAACCTAATTTACCTTTTTAAAAAAAAGCAACCGGCCTTGTATAAACGGAATTATATAGGAGAGCTTTTGAGAGGGACAGTCTGAATCCATTTATTCAGGCTCTCATCGGTTTATTAGAATGATTGAGGGTGTACTGTTACGCCATTTCCAGAATTAAGGTCACATTAATATAACATAATATGTAATATATCACATAAATGACTGAGTTACACTGAATCTTGTAAAATAAGTACCAGAAATCTGACGTAGCCTGTCAGACAGAACAGGCTAAATCAAGGAGAGTTCTTTCTGAGATACTCTTGCGGCCGTGTCCTGCAGTCAGAAAACTTGTCACTCTGCTATATCAAAACTGGCTCAAATGAAAAAAACAAGGAAGAATTGTGCCTCCAGAGTTATCAAAATAACCTACTGTTAACCGCAGAAAATTCTGCTTTTCCAAATGTATATATCATTAACAGGACACTTGGTTATCTCTAACCATGGGTGGGAAGCACAATGTATTCTAGATCCTGAGCCAAGACTGGCAAATTAAATACACACATTAAAGTTCAGTAGATTTTAAAGTTATATATTTCCCTCCTTCTGAAAAGTTGGCAAACCTTCTTTTCTGTGACGCGTGGAAGCAAAAGCCAATGCAGTTTCAGCCAAAAGTCTACTTAGCTGCATTTGAGCATATCTGAGAAGCCACCATATTGAGCTGAGGAACAGAATTCCATCAGCTAGCATCACCTTTATTTCTAATAATGCATTTAGGCATTCTTTAAAAATAAAAATGCTAAATAGCTTCAGCCCTGGATTGTGGATGATTTCTAGACGTGGCCTCACCCTATGAGGAAAATGACACAGGCAACCTTGGGATGGCAGTAAGCAAGATAGTTTATTTCCCCACATTGGTGATTTTGTGGTTCATAAGGCAACTGCTTTGCCAGGCTATTCACAGTATGTTCTCAGATTCCAAATGTGCCTCTTGGACCAAAAATGTGAAGTGGGGGAAAGCTCCTCACATAGTTGGACTTTGAAACATGGTTTGATTCTTACTATGATCATGGACTCAAGGTCTTTTATGTATTATTTATTTAGATTTCTCTTTATCTCACCTTTATTACTTTATAAGTAACAGAAGGAGGCAAACATACACAATACTCCTTCCTTCTCCTATTTTCCCCACAACAGTCCTTTGAGGTGTGTTGGGCTGAGAGAAAGTCAATCAGCCATCTTTCATGCCTAAGGGAGGACTAGAACTCACAATCTCCTGGTTTCTAGGCTAGCACCTTACCAACTACACCAAACTGGCTCTCATGCCTACACTGAAAGAGTTAGACTGGTTCTTCGAAGGTAGTGCAGAATCTTTGCCGTTTGGACATACCCAATGGCACTGGTAATTATTTTTGACTGAAGTTAAATTGGATGCGGTTCACAAAAGCGATTCTACTTTATGAATGAATTCCCATTCATTTTCTTTTCTACAATTACTTCTAATTTGCCCTCTGTTTATTGAGTCACCCAAAGATTCCTGTTCAGCAGGTCACTCTTGTCTTTCCCTTTGTGTTCAGACTTCCGGTACATCTCTGGAACACCCTGAACCAAATTACAGTATGTGGATGAATCTTTAGAAAGCATACTTAAATGTCATGATTGTTGACAGGCAGAAAGGAAAAGGTTAATATCTCTTCATCACAGAGATAAAGGAAGGGAAAATAATAATAAGATTGATTCATTTTCTGTCAAGTATGTAAGTTTGTAGCCATTGCTGCTCCCTACTAAAATTTAATATATAATTATATTGTTTCCTTGAAGGCTGTTCTCTTTTCTCTGCCTGCTTCATTTACCAGGAAATCCAGGATTCTGACAAAACAACCTGAGACTGCAACCTGGATTTGTGCGCCACAATAGGCTATTTAGACATTGAAGGGAATCAAGTTATGCAATAATAATTTTTGCAAATTATACAGAATGAGTTTGACACAATTTGGCCTTATGGTCTTCTGGTACCTTCCTGGAGCTTTCCATGTTGAAAACCATTGATTTTCATGAAACAAACTTGAGGCAATTATTTCGATATCATCATCATTTCCTCCTCAAAAGGCAACATACAAGCAAGATAGAAAGGCATAGCTTAGTAATAAGCAAATAAAACACTTGATGAATATTCTCAGAAGCCAGTTATAAAATCAGTAAGTACTACTTTACCTAAAAGTATGTAATGATTTAGATATAGCTATCCCCAATCTTGGGCTGGCCTCTGAATCCTCCTTCTTGATTAAATTGTTGCTTTTCTTCTTTACAAAGGAAGGAACTTTGAAATATGTTGATTCCCATAGCAGAATATCGCAGTGTGGCGTATTCAGCTAAATCTAGTTTTCTTGGTCCATATCCTGTAGTTACTGACCACATTATTTCTTTCTTGGGCTGTTTTGAGGAGAGTTTCCTTATTTTAGTTTAATTTTCTCATTTTGCTATTGTAGAGAATGACTAGATTTTTACATACAAGCCAGAGTTCTCACTCAAGCCATAAAGACTAGGCTCAAATATCCTACTTTGGACACAAAAGACCTTAATTCTCTGGAGAAGGTTGTAATGCAGGGAAAGTTAGAAAGAAGAGAAGAAGAGGATGACCAGCAGCAAGGTGGATGGACACAGGTACAGTGGTAATGAGGATACTGTTGGAAAACTGAGAGGATCGAGGTCAGATCATCATGAAGAAAATTTAGTTACGTGATAGCTTTGTTCCTACCATTTTCTTTAAGTTTTCTTGGTGGGTTTGGCCCACAACCATTATCTCAGATCTGTTCATAACCATTTTCTTTTATATTTCAGCTACTTTTATGCAGCAATAGGAATATCTAAATTAAAACTGAAGGGAATTTCCAAAGAGCTTTTTTTTTTTTTTGGTAAGAAAGACACAAATGCAGTCTGCATTAATTTTGGTTGGATGACTTATTTTCTAAAGTGCTAGAGGACGGCTTTATTGCAAAAGGCTAACGTGCCTTCCCCTCTGAAAAAGGAATGTCAACATGTTTTTTTTAAAAATAATCTTTCCAATTTTACGTGAAGCTAGGTCATGGAGAGTAAGTGGGAAACAGGAAACAATATGGAAAAATTAGCAAAGAGAGTCACGTAAAGTAGAATGCCCTTCTCTTGCACTCTGGCAATTGTCTTTCATGATATCCCAAAGTGCTGTGCCTGTTTCACTTAGTGTGGGATGCTAAAAGCATCCTTTGGTCTCAATCTAGCTTTCACATCTCTGTAGTGGGAGAGGGAAAATCCTTCACATGGCTGCATAATTGTTGAAAGCCTGTTATTAATATGACATGACACAAAATGACAGCCTGACACTATACTGTCAGATCACGGATGGTCAAGCAGATATAACCTCACGCATGGTACCCAAGTTGGAATGTAGACATAGAAGATGCTGTTTGAACTACATTCCAGAGAATGATTTAGGTTTCACGTGACATCAAAAGATCATTGGATGGGTGAGAAGTGTGTCTATTCACATTAAAACCACGGTTCATGTTAAAGAATGGGATGGGTGGCATATTTTCTTGTTTCTTACTTCATTTATTTTAAAAACTGGAGAGTCACAATGCCCTGGAGAAGAGGAGATTGTAATTTGTCTGACATTTGTCTAGGGTTGCCATCCAGCAAAGCAATTAGGCATAGGTGCACATCACGGTGAAGCCCTTCAGCACACGTTTCAGCATTAAACCCGCTAAAATGAATTAGACATAAACATGGACTCATATTTAGTGCAAATGCATTTATTCCAACAGTCGGGGAGGAAATGTTTAGATACTCACACATTTGGTGTAACAAAAATTTATATTTAATCATAATACTCTGTAAGTATCAATACTTGCAATAGGAGTTCAGTTAACAACATAGTAATAGGAATGCACATTTTAAGGTGAACGCAGATTAAATTAATCCTATTGATGATATGTATTATTGCCTATCCCAGTCAAGGAGATATGGATGGTGTTTTCCAAAAACAAACTGCAGATTTTCAGAGAGGAAGGAAGTAGTAGTAATATTGGGGTAATCCATTCATCCCATTTTTTTAGAATACAAATTCTGTCTTTCCTGCCTTGCTTTGCTGATAATTTCTTCCTTTCAGAAACTAGAGAAAGGAGCAGGAGCATTAGCTGTCCTAATCTGATACTAATCTATTATTTAGGGTTGGAGAGGGTACTTTTGTTTTGTTTGGCATTTACCTATAAGCACAGTACAAGATCTATTTCTTTCCACAACCACCCTGTGAAGTAGTTTGACTGAGAGGATGGCTTGCAGTAGGGGAGGTTTAGTCAGGAATCTCCTTATTAAGTCAAATCTCTGGAACTAAGGAGTTAATTGAGAAAAACTATGAAATATAGAAAAAGGAGGTAAGGTAGCAAGCACATACAGAATTCCAATAAAATCAATGGACCTTAATGTCTTTGGCTAATGATCTATTGCCTCCTTCAATAACATTTTGGATTTTAGTACATGTTCAAGGTTCCATACAGAGAGCGAAGTTGGAGAGAGATCCTGGAGGCCTCCTAATAGACAAGTTTTTATTCATCCCTCTCTTCTTTTTTACAACATTGACTTCAACTTCAGAGAATATAGAAGATAATTGAAAACCAGATTTTTGGGCAGTCCCCCTGTTGCTTTATTCTTTACACCTTTTTTCCTAAGGATCCATAGTGAAATGATAGAGGCTCATTCACTCTCATACCACCATCAGTTATATCACTGAATAAATAGGATTGCATGGCAGAACGTTTTCTTCCTGGAAAACAGAAAACAAACAGAATTCTGTTTAGTCAGGCTTCTTACCATGAAAACAATTTATGAGTAGCTTTGTGGGCACTTTTATGCCATACCAAAAACTAGCAGTTTGTTACCAGAATTAAACATGGTAGTGTGTTACAAAGCACAGTTGTGAGATTTGTGTATTTCAGTACATTTATTGATTCTCAGAGTGAAGAACTGGGGCCAATGTTTATTGGATTTGCAGATGACACAAAATTGGATGGGATAGCATATTAATGTCCTGAAAATAAAATTCATAATGATCTATATACTAATTTCCTAAAAGACAGAATCTAATTTTCACCTACCTTGACTCTGTAAAGAAATAAGACAAGATTGAAAAACAAGACAATGAAACTTAACAGTCTGTTTAAACTTAACGTAGACAAATGCAAAGTTCTTCATTTAGGAGACAGAAACAAAACAAACAGGCATAGAATGGCAGACACATAAACAGAAGATATTTCCTAGACAGAGATGCCCTCTGTACAGTCACTCATGCTCTCATTATTTCTCACCTGGATTACTGCAATGCCCTCTACATGGGGCTGCTGTTGGGGTGCACCCGGAGGCTTCAACTGGTCCAGAATGCGGCTACCCGGGTTGTCATGGGAGCTTCCCGATACTCTCGTGCAACACCGCATTTACGTAAGCTGCACTGGCTGCCGGTTGGCCTCCGGATCTGCTTCAAGGTGCTGGTTCTCACCTATAAAGCCCTACATGGCACGGGCACGGGGTACTTGCAGGACCACCTCCTACCGGCCTCCGACCGCCCAGTGCGGTCACATAGGGCTGCCCTCCTCCGGATGCCGATGGCCAGACAGTGTTGGCTGACGGCCCCCAGGATGAGGGCGTTCTCAGTGGCGGCACCGACCCTCTGGAATGGATTGCCCATTGGGCTGCAGACAGCCCCCGACCTCCGCACTTTCCACACTGACATGAAGACCTGGTTGTTTCATCAAATTCCCTGATTGGTTGGGGGTTTCTATTTTAGCATGGGGTTTTTAAATTGATTGCTTTTATAGTATTGTTATATGTTTTATTTTGTGCGCCGCCCTGAGTCCTACGGGAGGAGGGTGGCATATAAATCTAATAAAAATAAATAAATAAATAGTAGTACTTGTGAAAAAGTTCTTGAAATAGTCCTTTGAAGAAAAGTTGAAGAAATGGACAATATTTTATCATCAAAGAGAGGACCAGGGTGGGGCATGGTGTGGTGGGGATGGAAATCTTCAAATATCTGAAAGGAAGTCACACATTTAAAGATAAAAGATTAGGGTGTTTTTTTAACTATTTCAGCATGTGAGATTCAGAATAATGAATAAAAGTATGAATTCTAATAAAACGTTAGGAAAATCATTTCAACAGTAAGAGCTACTGGAAAGTGGAATCGATTATCCAAGTAAAAGATCATTATTTGTGTCTGAGTAAAAGTCAGACAATGCTCTACCAGGTATGTTTAGGTTATTTCACTGAGCAGAATATTGCACCTAATGGTTAAATGCTCCTTTCCAACTCTTATGATTCTATGAAGATTTCTACTCAACCTTAAGCAACTACTATCTGAGGAACACCATAAAAGGGAATATTTTGAATCACAAAAAGGACATGATTGAATTTCTACCACTGATAGGGATCAGTGAGATTTGCTGAAGAGCAACTGTGAAGTTATCCTATTCCCCTTTACACACATATCCCTAGTATCGCTCTAGTATCTCATTAGGGCTGAGATCAATGCCTGGAGTACAATCTGTCATAGTCTGTGAAAGAAATAATCAGTGCTTGACAAGGCCAACCTTTAGCTATGCACACTAAGCAGAGACACTATCTAAGGCCTGTTTCCAAGGTCAGATAAGATATGATGCTATAGTGTGTGTTTTCCCAAGAGTATTTTCTTGGTTGCTTTCCTGAAGGTGGCTGCAGGAAGTTGCAGTTTGTGGATCAGAAGTTCCCCAATACCCTCCCCACAAAAACTGCTTCATATTTTCCCACAGTTTTTTCATACCACATCTTATCTGGTTCTTTGGTCTGAGTGAGAGAAAGGTTAGTAATAAGCCTACACACAGTGATGTTTTGTGTCTGTGTCAATGTGGGGGGAGGGGGAGGGAAGAGAGAGATGAAACTTGCGTCTTATTTATCACAGGCTTGCCCAAAATATTCATGTCCTGCAAAATGGGATGCTGACCCTTAGCTGTGAACCTTTTGTACATCAGTCCTCTTCTTGAGAACTCAGCAGCAACTCCTTGCCCCTGGCCACAGACCAATTGTTTAAGGAGAGTTAAACAACTTCCCTGTGTATGAATGTGCAGACAGCACCACATTGCAGTATCTGCAGCAGAAACAGCATTAATAAAGAGATCTACACCTCTAACCATGCCTCTGGATACTTCCCTTTCTTGGTGGAGTCCTGATACCCTTCTTGCTCATACTTGTGGAAAGCTAAGTGATGCAAAGGAGTGACTAATGCCTTTTGTTTACGTCACTGGCAGTCTGCTCTAAGGAGGGTGAATAAGTTCACTTGCACTCAGACCAGGGTTCATGGAAGAGACAGACAGTGCTACTTAAAAGTTGAACAGGAGAGAGAGAACAATATACCTCCATTCTTCTCATTACCCAAAAGCCCTTGCAATTGTTTTGACCATGCCTATAGATCAGTGATGCCGAGTGTGTGCATGTGTCTGGACCATAACCCTGAAGAGAAGCTGCCCAGGGTACATGTGTGCCCCCAAAAATGAACTCCCGGTTTCAGATACTGAACTTCCGGTTTCAGCCAGCTACTCTTCCGGGTTTCTGGCATGCATTCTCACGCAACGATCAGCTGGCCAGCATGCATGTTCATGCAGGAAAACGGAAGACCAGCTCTTCTAGTTTCCAGTACTGCTGCATGCAAAAAGGCCACCTGATCATCGGATGTGCATGCGCACCAGAAACCCGGAAAAGCATGGCTGCACATGCCAGGCAACATGGCTCCGCGTGTCACTTTGGACACACGTGCCATAGGTTCGCCATCACAGCTATAGATTAATATTTTTCCCTGCCAACATTATCAATTGAGAAGTAAAAAGAGGGTTCTTTAGGTTTTGACAGGCAAAGGATTTCTCAGGAAGACTATTAGCTAACATCCAAGGCAGCCAGTATGCTACTCACAGCTATCTTAGGTATCCCTAGAAATATCAAGCAATTGATGCAGAAGCAATTACTATTTTACTGCGACATATTAATTACTCCCAAAGCATCTCCATACTAGCCACCATCACTCAAGAACCTCAACACTCCTCAGGGGCAGAAAGCCAGCCAGTTGAGCCATATGTAGAAGTCAATAAATCATCCCCGTGAGTTGACTGAATTACTTTGCATATACGTACTATGCCCTTTATAAGATCCGCTCAATGCATTATGAGCAAAAGATGAGAGAGTGTTTCCTCCCATTCCCTGTGCAAAAGTGGATTAATTGGCAGATGGGTCATTCAACATTAGTCATGGCATTGGAGTTCCAGGCAAATAGGAAAAATGCCTGCTCCAGAAATGAGTGGCTATTTATAAAATGCTTTCTGATGGACCAGCCACATTATGGATGGACCCCCTCATCACAGTGGTGAGCAAAGTCCCTATTTTAGTGCTGGAATTCCCTCCAGTTATCAGTAGAGTGCCAGGGAACATCATTCTTTCTGCTAGTAAGAGACTGACCCAAGGGCATGCAGTAGAGTAAAAGATTTACTGTATATGAGATTGTGATACAAGATGATACAAAATATGTGTGTGAATTTCATTTCTCATGCTGCTTGGAGGAAACATTGCAGTAATATATTACTCTAACCTTAGGTCCTTATGATTATTTAATTGATCGGTTTTGAGAAACTAATGAACATTCTGTCATCACTCCTATTTTGATTATTAAAAAGCAGCCCATTTGCAACTTTGAGCCTTGTGTAACTCCTACTAGCAATCATGAGGAAAAATGTTAAACTGTCAGGCCAATAAGTTACTTAATTTCTAAAAAATATATAGGATCTGATGAATACTATTCAACATTACCAGAAGCTTATCTGGATATGGCTTTGATGTACTTCTGTGTCTTCAAACTTTTAAGGCTGATGACGTATTGAGTACCTCAATTCTGCATGTCTGTGGAGATTCTCAGTCATCCAGGTCATGGTTGTCCCAAAGGTGCTTTTTCAAAA
>JANHZT010005898.1:60925-71536 GCA_032468215.1 Stegonotus admiraltiensis | reverse complement strand
AGGAAATGGGGATTTTGCAGTATCCTTCCCCTGGAGTGGGGAGGGAATGGAGATTTTACAGTATCCTTCCCCTGTCACACCCACCATGCCATGCCCACCGAGCCACACCATGCCCAAGCCACACCCACAGAACCGGTAGTAAAACCACCGGTTTACCACCACTGGTAATAACCTGGCCTTAATTCATAGTTTTTTGCCTGGGGCTGAGACATCCAGTTGTAATCCTTTGTTTTACCCTGGTTTCTTCAATCTTTTTTTCTTAATTTCTTTCTTTCTTTCTCATGAATATACACAGAACCAAAAGAACATGAGGGAATATGTGTCCAGGATCTTCTGACCAGGAAGTACCATGAATCCTCTGCCTCAAAGTGGTCTTAAAGTAGGAAGTAACCACAGACCAGAAGTCATGCCTTGTCAACATAGATAAATCCTGTGGGACTACATAGAACAGGTCTACACACGTGGCACCAACAGCTGTATAGCTCTGTGCTATTGTTGCCATCCCTTCACCAAAATGGCCACTTCTGGCGGTTATAATCTAAAACACCTGGTCAGCTCTATTTGGGGAAGACTATGCAAAAATATTTTCCTACCACTGAGGAGGAAGCTTAGATGACCTGTCTGGAAAATAGTAAACAAGCCTATGTAATGTAACAAACATCTTGCCTCTCCTTTTCCCTTATGACATCTTTATGTACGTGCCTGACCTATGACAAGTCAGCCCTGTGCATGTGCACTAACAAGAGGAACTAGATCAGCTGGAAAGTCCTCTAGTTATGTATCTTATAGTTCTGCATCTTATAATTCTAAGAGGGCAAAATTTGGTCATTGGGCCACCTTAATTGCACTCTTCACTCCCAACATCTATCTTTGAGGGTTTGTATGTATTCAGGTACAGACGGAGGAAACTCAGCTCTTGCTCTTTGCCAAGAAGAAATGTACGGTTCTTTTTTTTTTCCCCCCAAAGCCTGCAATACTTGAACAAGAAACCTCACCCCGGAATTGCAACACCAGTGGCTACAGCAGCCTCACCTTCCCTTTGCATTACACTGAGCAGCTCATTTATCCTATTTCGTCCCAAATTGCAACACTTCCTGTTGTTCCAGTGCTGTGCTTATTACATCCTCATCGCCAGCTTTGTTCTGTGTGCGTTTAAACACACCCTGTTGTTTGTGCAATGCAGGTCTTAGTGGAGGAGAACTTGCAGAGAGGAGGGACATCTTTTTAAAAAAAATATTAAACTGCTGACTCCATTGTACTGGTCTGTAAGCAGATGTTATGGGAATACTGCTTTTGATTGTGTTTAAATTTAAGGATTTCCTTGTAGATCTGGAAATTCACTGCCCTTTGGCAAACCTATTAATGTAAACTGGGAATAAAGCGAGATCTGATGGAAAATGATAGTTAAATTTCAAAAATGAGGAAGTACATGTTTAGACTGACAGTACAGTACAGTACTATTACATTCCATGCCATTCCTAGTGGCTGTACAAATGATTTTTTTTCAGTGTAAAAAGAGCTAATCGCAATTGCAAAATGCTCTGACTCCTTCCTATTTAATTTTAGAAGAGTGTGGGTGACAGAGTGTGCAACTCTGTCTTAAGATTATGATAGCATAACACGGAAAATCTTTGGAGAAAAGGAGGTTACAAAAGGATCTTTTGCCATTGCAGAGACTGGCAGATTTGTTGTGGTAAGAAAGTTTATTCCACAACAACCCCATAGGAGCTGTTCCTCACCAGCAACCCTTAGTGCAATCCAGCCTTGTTGTGTCAGCTGAAAGAGCTAATGTCTTGTTCTGACTGCTCTTTTCTATCCTGTGTTTTGCTGCCTGCAGATGTTTCGTGGAACCAAAAAAAGCAGGATGAGTTGGCGTAATTCATGGCCTGGGAACAAGACCGGACCAGCCTCAAAAGAAGAGAGATTAAAACTGGGGCTATTCAGACAGCATTGTGAATAACAAATAACAGGCTCCAGATCTCTAAAGTGTTATGAGATTCTTTGCTGCTGTGACCCAAGGTTTTCCACCAATGTTGGACTTCGACTTTGTTTCTAAAGATCTGCTTTCAGCATACAAAGTAAATAAGGAAAATTGCAGGTCGTCTTAGTTCAGACTGGAGTCAGATTTAACACCACAGCACCTATTTTTATAGACATTTATTTTCCAAAGAATATTGTTTTCCTCTTCCTGAATAGTGGACAATTCAGGACTGCCTTTCAAGACCAGTTTCCTTTGAGGAACAAAACACTGAAAATTTATGAAATCTTTTCTTTGTGCAGTTTATATCAGAATTTTGATGGGTCAAGGCTTAAATAAATTCACACCGTAGAGACAAGAGCAATAAAATCAGATTCAATACCAATCATCTCTTTATTTTCAAATATACAAGCTCAACAGGTATTATAATATAGGCATTAAGAAGAGTTAGTGATAAGTTCCTAGGTCTGTGGAAAACCCCAGTTTGTTCTCAAAACATGCAAATGCAAAGTCCCTCTTTCCTTTCCTATTTTTTTGGCAAATTTCTAATTAGGTGGATTATCCTAAGACATAGTGGAATCCAGTAGTTTTAATTACATTGATAGTAATGTTGGCAGGAACACATACTCTTTATAAGGTGGCTCTTGACAGAAAATTTGCAAGGGAAAGAGTAAAATTAAAGGCAATCCAAAAATGGTTGAGGGCTAGTGGAGTTCTGTAGCCAAGTAGGAACCCAAGCCATTTAGGAGAAATAATTCAGAATCAAACTCTGAAGGAGGCAATCACAAACCCCTTCTGTATTTGTCTTGAAAATTGCATGGACATGGCTGAAATATTTATACGGTTGTGGGGGGTGACAGGTAATGAGACTGTAAGAACAAAAGGCTCTCTTCTTATTATTGAAGAACCTCAAACTATTAAAAGTAAGCTTAGAATTGATAGCATGGCCTGACCAAAGCCACAAAGAAGTCTGCTAACTACCTGTATTGATAGAGAAGTTCCTTGTATATAAGGACGCCTGCTACTACAATTTACTAGATTTAGTCTTCATGACCACAGTATCAAACTGTGAAGTGAAGATGTTACTTGTCCCTGGAGATTCTCAGTAATCCAAGCCATGGTTGTCCCAAAGGTGCTTTTTCAAAAGGTAACTGAACTTTGTTTTCCCTGTTTCCCTGCCTCACTAGGTGGTTCAGTGGCTAAGATATTGAGCTTGTCTATCAGAAAGGTCGGCAGTTCGGTGGTTCAAATCCCTAGAACAGGTCTCCTGCATGAGCAGGGGATTGGACTAGATGACCTCCAAGGTGCCTTCCAACTCTGTTACATGTTGTTACCTTTTTGTGTGTGTGATGAAAGGGAAGAGAAAGAATTCTTGCTCTACTTAGGGAAGGAAGAAGACAGGAAGGATTGCAACCCAAAATAGAATGTAGCTTTTGTATTCCAAAGGGCCTTGATTAAGTCTCTAGTATCTTCAGACAAGGCTGATAGTAGGTATGAAGTTTATCCTAATCACAATAGTGACAATTCTGAATTAGATAGGCCAATAGTCTACTTCAGAGTAAGGAAGCTACCTGATGTGTATACATACCATAGTGTTGCTCTATCAGGCTGAAGAGACATGGCCAAAGCGAAGTACAACTGGTACCTCAAAGCGGTCGAAGAGTCAAGAAGACAACACAGACTGTGCATTCAAAGATCCGCCTTTTTTATTATACTTTGCATGGCATATACATCAGACACCATTGATACTGTGCAGAAAATTCTATAAGGACTCAGAATGCACAAAGACAATGTTATACTCATTCACAAAACAATAGAAAGAATGAATGGAGAAAAAGTTAAGAAGTACAGATACCGTAGTTGTACTCCCAGTGAGCTTTGCAGGCACTGAAAGACTCCCCACTTTAAAAAAAAAAGCTGAGGAAGAGAACTACCTCAAAATATGTCCTTAATCCAAATGCTACATGAGGAATGTTTGTTGTTAACCCAGGTGAAGACCATCCAGCCTATCCTGATAATCATTGTCTGAGTTTATTCAACAGCTGTCAAACTTGCTTATCGTAAGCATTTTTCATAAATAAATGTTGTTCCATCGTAGCTTGATAAAGAAATAAAATCCTTTCCACACAAGATAAATATTATAAAGAACATCTGCAGTCAATTCTTTTCTGGGACATTCTGTATGATTTCCTTGTCCCTCTTCCACACCCACTGGAGCATTCAGTGGGTGATTATCTCAGATTTTTATATGAAGATAATTATATTTGTTCTGCTAAAAGAGACATCAAATAATCTAAATTAAAATGTCACAGCCATAAAAACCTAAATTCAATCATTACAGACACAAAAGCTCAGAACACAACTTATATTAAGTGGCATGAGAGTTTGCCTTTATAGGACTTTTCAGATCAAATTTTACATATGAGCCATTTCCTTGCTGACAGGGCATTTTTTAATCTTCAGAGTTCCTATAAAGTCAATCATGACAGGACAAGCTGAAGATACACAGAAGATCCTTTTTTTATTAGTATTTCTTTGTGGTTCTTTCTTACTCCTGGTAGGTGCCTGAACAAGTCCCTGCAGCTTTCTTGGCGAGGTTTTTCAGAAGTTGTTTGCCACTGGCTCTTTCTTAGCACTGAGGGAGTGAAAAGCCCAAGGTTTTTGTTGGCTATTGGCTTTGTGTCTAAGGCAGGGCTAGAACTTAAGAGTCTTCTGAGTTCTAGCCTGGTGCCTTAATCACTACACTAAAATGGCTTTCCAGAAGTTCCTACCAAGCAGGAAAAGCAGCTGCAATGACATTGTGGGGTTACAAAAGATTGCCTTCCTCTTCCAGGTCATGATAGAAGTTTCCTTTGAATTAATTTTTTTAACCTCCATATTGTGATTGCATGATGAGACAAATGGATTACCTGCAATATAGGGACACTTTCTATAGGATGTGTAAACAATAGTGGCAACGCAAAAACAACTGAAAATCCAGCACCATAGAACAAGACAGTACCTCTAAATGGTGGGGATTTTTTTCCCCCAGAGAGAAAGTTTTATTCATCTATAAGCTCTTTTTGTACTGTGAGAATGAGTGAAGAATTCAGTAAAAAGAGGAAAAAAACATGTTTCCTCAGTAGAATTAAGTATCCCTTGGTCATTGATCGAGCTTCTTTTCCTGCTCTTAATTACTACAATAGCAGTTATGTTTTTCATTTCAGTTGGACTAATCCCAAACTCTACTCAGTCACAAACATGAAGGATTATTTAAGCAGGGGTCTCCAAATTTGGCAACTTTAAAACTGGTGGACTTCAACTCTCAGAATTCCCCAGTCAGTATGGGGAATAACATGGCTGGTTGAGGAATTCTGGGAGATGAAGTCCTCAAGTCTTAAAGTTGCCAAGTTTGGAGACTGGTTTAAGGCCTTACATATATTCACTTGCAAGAGACCAGGAGGCTTTCACAAGCCTTTTCTAATCTTCAAGAGACTGCAGATATTCTTCTCCTAATTTATCACCCAATGGAGGAAGATTTATTTTTTTTGCTCCGAACCTACTTTCCACAATTATGTGCCATATAAAGGAGATTTTATTAGAAGGAAATGTTTAAAATGTGAGTTTCCTTATACAGTGCAATATTGAATGGTTAATTGTATCACTTTAGGAGGACATTTGATGTTGCTTATCATGATACAGGTGTGATGTCAATAAATGATACCACTTTTTTTAATGTGTAGGGCTCACTAAGAAGAGGGACTCTGTTTCCTTTCCTTGCTACCAAATATCATCAGCTGGTGGGGAAATATCTATGAATCATTTTCTTTAAAGTGGAATAGGGTGGGCTTGGCAGGGTGTGAATTTTGTCAGATGGCTATTCTGGCAGGGTTAGCCAGCTATCAAAACTCACTATGGTTTTTCACAAGGAAGACAACAATCACTTCTGAAAGAGTGCTACATTGATATCCAAAACCTAATATTTTAAGAGCTGATAATCAGCTTCCTTTTGGACATTGGTTCAGCACTGTTCAAGACTAGTCTGAACATCAAATTGACAAATACAGGAACATATCAAATTGCAATACAGAGAACAAATGTCTTCCTTGGGTGTCTCTCTCTTCTGCCCCATTCTGCAGCCTTCTCCTCACTCCCGTTCCTCCACACTTCTGTGTCAGTTGCTGTTATTGTTGACTCAGGTCCATTAGCTGGAGAATTGCTTAGAGATTTAATGAGTATTTGGGTGGTATCATCCTGGTTGGAACTGGCTGAAAGCAGAATGGCCTTGAAAGACAGGTCCAGGCACAGACAGAGGGGGGGGTCCCCACACTAACCTGTAGTATTCATAAGTAGCTGAGTGATCCCCTAGAGGGGTCACCCAAACTATCCCATCGGCAAAATGATTGGTAAAGAGCATGAGGTTGTTTCATAGTAGAGTCTATGTAAAGATGACCTAGGACTGCTTCAGCTGTGGGCTGGGGATCAGATAAAGGGCAGAAAAAAAGTGATGGTGGGGAATTTCGTTGCTGTAATTAGACACATGTCAGTAAAGGCTCATGCAAGTCTGAGCAGCTGTCAGTCCCAGCCTGTCCTGGTCTTCGAGCTGCGATGCTACAGATGAACAGATAAAGGTCAGAAGGGAGAGTTTGTTCTTCCTTCTGTTGTTTAAGTAACATGCTATTACCTATGTAGTTCCTGACTGTGGAATGATGGGATGGAAGTGGGAACATCTCATCCCAACAAACTTAAACAATTGCATAGCATCCACAAGGGTGTGTGTTAAAATGTCAAGACGGCATGTGAAAGAAGCGCCACTCATTTTTAAATGTGCTTGTGATACAAATGGAATGGGTGTTGGCTTTGATCACATCATAATGGTCAATCATATTTTATCCCCCCCTCCCTGTGGATGTTCCTGAAGGACCATTATGTTTTTAAATTACAATCCCATAAGAGAATAACATTCCAGAAAACCCCAGACTCAAAATCTAAGACCAATCATTTCAGAAATGTTTCTTGCTATTTTCCCCATACTTTGCTTTTGAAAGATTGTTTTTTTCTCCTGCAGAAGGCTTCTTCAAAGCCATGTTCATTTGATGCTCACCTTATTACTAGAGAGTTTGTCTTCCTTTAGTTGCTGGAGGTATATTCTTTTTGAAGCCAGGTCAGAGCAAAGGGCCCAATAACAGTGAATTTTCAACCTTAACGAATTATTTCCTCTCTGTAATCTAGAGCTGCTATTCTCTTTTTTTATCTGGGAATTTAATATTTGCTTTAGCAGTGGCAGAGCAGAAAAATTTATGAGTGATTTTAACACTTTAAATTTAACATTTAAATTATAAATGGTTTTCCTAATGATTTTATTCTCGTAAGTTGTAACACAATGATCAAAAGAGAGGAATGGAGGTGAAGGAATAATGATCCTTTTTCAGAAACCATTGCCAGTGAAATCAGCACTTCTGATTGTGCTTGGTGTTTTTTTTTAGTACTGTTTAACTTTTAACCTGACACTAAGTCTCGCTAAATGACCCATACCCCATTGGGTCATCATTTGAGATGTATCTCTATGTCTTATCTAAACATAGAAATAGAATGACCATAGGCAGCAAAAAACAAACAAACAAACAAACAGTGGAAGTGGGGGTGACTTCTGACTTCCTGCTGGTTTCCCCATTGGCAGTGAGTGTTGGAAATCACAACCACATGGCCATGGTTGTCCGTGGTGGCACTTCAGAGCCACAAATTTGTGAATACAACTAGTCCAAAGCTCCTTGGAATTTCAATTCTCTGGGGCTAATGAGTCCTGCTCTTTGTATGCATTCTTTAAGTTAGTACATTAGGGCTGCCTTGATTCAAAAATTCTTGTCTTATGATGCACCATTTTGGCTAACTGAAGGTTACAAACCTGAGAGTTTTAGTAGCGTATTCTGTAGATAGATTGAATGTAGCTGAACTGATATCTGAATATACATACATACAATTGAGCAAAGAACGCTTTATCAGATAATTCTAGAGGAGCAAGTACTCCAGAGATGGTTCTATATTGGTCAGGAAAAAAAGGACAGAGCTGTTGTGTTATTGCTGTGGCATGTTTTTTGTGTAATTCCCTTTAAGGAGGCTACAATGTTGTAAATACAAATATGAGAATGTGTTCTCTGAATCTAGGGAAATTCATTTCCTAATAGGTCTATAGAGAAGTATGTTTTCTTAGCAGACGCTCTTACAACTGAATATGTATTCAAGGAGAACTGATGGTCTTAATTATTTTAGGACTGCCTTTTTGGCTTTCTCATTGAAATTGGAATTTGGCCCCCAAAACCTTTCCCATAAGTCAGCTGTAGCAAGTTCCTTAACCTTGTTTTTAATGTGTTTAGTTTTATAGTTTTAATGTGGCTTTGTATGTTGTTTTAACTTGTGACTGGGAGCTGTCTAGAGTTGATTATAAGATGGGTGGCTCTATAAATGTTTTAAATCAAACAAACAATCCTGAGTATGCATATAATAAAATATACACACACATACACAATTGTATGAAAACTATTCCTTTTAAGCTCAAGAGACAGAACATGTGGTGAGGGGAAGAGAAAATGAAGAGCAAAGTTTTATATACTGTGGTTTGTAAGATACTGAAGCAATCATGTTCCTATTTCTGTTTTTCTATATTACTGCTTCTGTTTCTTAACTATTGATAGGTATGTTCAGATATGGAGGAACATTCCAGACCAGGAAGGAAACATCTAAAACAACCTGCCCTAACCTGGTGTTGGCCCACATTCAGGATTGTCTAGGAGTGTTCCAAACAGTTAAAATGGCAGTCATCACCCTGTGTCTGAAGCCCTACCCCTTTTTATGTGGAACTTCATATCCATAATTGAGATTGCCATTTTAATTTTTTTGATCCTCCCTTCAGAGATCCATACCAAACTCCCAGAAAGTGTGGCCTATAGCTGGACATTCTTGGAGTTGTAGTCCTATATACCTGGAAGACATCTGTTTGGAGAAGGTCAACCAAGAGGAATGTCATAGAATTGACTCCAAAAACTGATTGTTTGAGGACTGCATTCATTTCCCTCAGTATGGATTGCTTTGTAACATTTTTGGAGTGCCATTTGTTCTTCTACAGTGCAAGTGTTTAAACATCCTGCTATGGCCTAATGCTGTTTGTTTGAATTTGGCCTAACCTCATATGTCATTTGTCACTGTCCACTGGGACTTAACCCATGATTCCAAAAATGTGGGTATAATAAATCTTGGTTGAATAAGATGTGTGTTCTTCTCATTCTCCTTCTTCTTCCTCCTCCTCCTCCCCACTCTTTCCTTGTTTTTTCCCACTCCTCTTTTACCACTTCGGGTGTTGAGGGAAATACGAAGTTTTGGTTCTTGAACCAAACTCATGGCCTTAACTATTATTATTTGATGCTACTATTGCATGTCTTTGATGTTGTCTTTCCATTTTCTTCAGGATCTGTCTTATGCTTTGACCTTCTCTTTTAATATATGCCTTATATATGTGATGTTAATGCCTGTATGATAATGAGAGTAGTACTTACGAAATAGCATGTTCACAGTGAGATTGCTGAGATCAAAATTCAAGTGTCTATTCACGTGGGAGGTCATAGAGCAACTTAGGGAAGTCCCTGTCATTCTAAATAAGTTTAAGAATTTTGATTAATATTTGATATTACCCTAAAGTTACTGGAATAAAAGCAAAATTTTAATGTAATTTTAGTTTAGTAATAATGGTAACATCATGGTAATATCATTATCTGTTATTAAGATTTGTCTCCACTGAGTTACTCTCCAATTCAGACTTTGCATCAACCTGCTTGTTCTCTGATTTGTTCTTTGAATTATGGAAGATGTTGTTATAATAAACCATTGTATTTCCTGATGAGAAAGTCTTCAATTTCCAATATACGTTTTCCATCTGACACCATTCATTCAGAAGCATTGAGGCTTCTTCAGCTAACATTAATACCATAATTTGAATTGTGTTTTGGCTTAAATGTAATCAAGGTATTTCTGCCAGTCCTACAGAGAGATAGAGCCAAACAGTAGCCACTCTTGAGTACACCCTGGTGACTTCATCCAGATAGCATATCGGTAGTCCTTGACTTACAACTATTCATTCAGTGATCGTTGAAGTTATAACAGCACTGAAAAGAAAAGACTTGCTACCACTGCAGTATCTCTGTGGTCACACGATCAAAATTTGGGCACTCGGCAACTGACATTTATTTATGAAGGTTGCAGTGTCCTAGGATTGTGATCACCTTTTGCAACCATCTGACAAGCAAAGTCGGGGGTGGGGGCAGATTTACTTAACCATTTCACTAACTTAACAATTGGTGTGATTCACCTAATAACTGTGGCAAGCAAGTTTGTAAAACTCACTAAACGTCTCACTTAGCAACAGAAATGTTGGGCTCAATTTTGGTTGTAAGTCAAGGACTGCCTGCATCTACTGAGTATCAGCAGATATCTATATCTATCTATATCTATATCTTAGTATATACCATATGTATATGTATATGTATATGTATATGTATATGTATATGTATATGTATATGTATATCTATCTATCTATCTATCTATCTATCTATCTATCTATCTATCTATCTATCTCATTCCCCATTCATTTTGTTCCTCCTTTT
>JANHZT010005898.1:49717-60825 GCA_032468215.1 Stegonotus admiraltiensis | reverse complement strand
TGTATATGTATATGTATATGTATATGTATATGTATATGTATATGTATATGTATATGTATATGTATATGTATATGTCTATCTATCTATCTATCTATCTATCTATCTATCTATCTATCTATCTATCTATCTAGATTACTCATAGTTATATATATTACACTCATAGTTGAGCAAAGAAATGATCAGACTTTATTGTGTTTCCACATTAATTTCCCCAGGCTTGTTATGAAAGGATTGCAAGAGAAAGAAGGCATCTATTATAGGTTTTTTTAATATCTCCACTTTGAGGGAGTAGACTTGGGTACCTTTCAAAACAGGAAATCAGGCCAAATGGGTGTGTAGCTTCCATGGCTGTTGCCCTATTTTCAAGAGTGAAAACTATAGCTGGAGTGATCCTGCTGACAAGCACCTCCTTTGTTTTTCTTTTCTTTTTAACTCTGTGCTCTAGAATGTTGTCCCTATGTAGTGTTTTGTAGCAATTACTAATGTTGACAGTGACTTGTTTACAGGACACTCTTAACTGGAGCAGGGCATTATTGTATAAGCGCCATAAACCAGCTAGTTAATGCCAGTGACTTGACAGATCAGTTTTAGTCACCAACAGCTAAAGAACCAGAAACTGAGAGATTTCAATGTGCCTTACGTGCATTTTCTCACAATACTTATTCAATACCTCAGGGCCTAAATAGTGCTGACCCTGAAACTCTTTCCCAATTTGTTGAACAACTGTGTTGTCTAAACAGGGTTGGATGGGTTACTAGCTCTCTCCTCTTACTCCCAAAAGAGAAACACCACACTGGAAAAGCTCTGGAAAATTGTTTACTTTTCAAGGCATCCCATCTTTATCTCTTTTTTAAAACTTTGTGATTGAATTATGGAAAATGGGCAGAAAGGAAATGGAGGTTGGGTTTCTGACTCCAACTGCAGTGGTGAGCACCTTGATTGTTTCGCAGTGTCCTTTAAAGCCAGACTAAGAAATCACCTAATCCTTATCTGCCTCCTGATCCATTATCCTTTGCAAGGGGTAAACTAGTTAATTGAAGGAGCAGCTGACACAACGAACTGCTGGTGAACGTTGCCAAACAATGTTCAAAATGATCTCAAATATTTGATACGTTAGTAACTAATTGGTGTGATAAATTATACAGGTGTTGAAAGCAAGTTTGGAGGTAGTTTTCTTAATAGTTTACTGGATTTTTAATATTCAGTCAAATGATTGGGAAATGGCCCACAATTATTCTATCTCCCCAAAATGAAGGCCATTTTTACTATTTATATTAGAATTGTATCAAGTCTTTCTAATTGAGACAATTAATTACAGTAACATCTGTTAGATATAATAATTGAGAAGCTCCATCAGAGAAACAGGAGCTGGCATCATCCAAGGAATTATTCAAACATTCAGTTGTACAAATAAGGTAATAAGATCGTCATAAAAATGTTGGTCCAATGTGTTACTTTGTAAAAGCTTTTAAAATTGTATACTGAATATTCACCTTTAAGACAAAAATCTAAACCCCAAAATTCAAAATATCGTGAAATGTTGTAGGGTGCCTGATATACTTTGTTTGGCAGTATTTTTATCTTCTATAACAGGTTTTAAGCTACAATTCTCCTTCAAAAAAGAAAGTTTTGTGTGAATAGTTTAAAAAACGTTCAGATGTGCTTTCCCCCAAACTCTTAGTCACTTAGCTCTAGACACTGAAAATCATCAAACAGGAACTATAGAATCATTTTAACTTTAATGTGGACATCCCACATTAATAGTAGAAATATAAGCAGTTTCTGAAAGCAAACTGCTAAGGAGAAAGCTTTTATCATATTTATTTGGGGTATTCAAAAGATGAAGAAAAGAAGGGACCAAAATAACAAAATTCCCATGAGAAGGAAAAGAGTGGTGGATTAATTCAGTTTTTCAGAGAAAGGGAGTTGAACTCATCATGAGGTTTGCCACATAATTTCAGCCTTCAGATTCAAATTATAGCAACTGCGCCGAGATGCCAGTTTGTGTGTAAGGCTGTGTGTTGAAGCTGAAAAACAACTTAGGTAGGAATTGTGCAGATAAATTTTATAATCTTTAAAGAAAAATAATTCGACACTATTTGAAAAGAACATTGTGGACAAATAGAATTTCTAAGCGCAACACTTGGTATACACATTAGTGAATCCAGGAATAACTGACAGCGTTTATTCCACTAAATTCCAAGGGGCTATAAATTGCATATGCCTTCTAGTTGGTATATATAAGTAATAAAGTAGTCTTTAGATTAGAAATCCTAGCTTGCCTTGCAGGGCAAAACTTTGATTGCACTTAAAAGGTGTCCCAAATCTAACCAATACATCCCTACCGTTAGCTGAGAATGCTGCATTTGGCAAGGGATGTATGACTAAGTTTGATTATTTCTTTCACTGTATTAAAACCAGTATTGGTGTTTTTTAAAAAGAGCAAGTAAAAGTTGCACATCTTTCTGCCAGACAATATTAAATAAATAGCTTGCTTGATTTGGTATCAGGCAACCGGATAAGTATATAGATAGTTTTGTTTCCTGTATTACCAAAATGGTCAAAAATAATTGGACTAGAAACGGCATCAATTTCTGCTTCATCTGGAATGAGGCCAGAACAGAATATAGCATCTACACAGCACACAGACATCCTCTGAAGGAGTTTTGAGAAGCATTTTTAATAGGGACCAAAGTGCTTACTGCATTTTAAAATTTTAGTATCAACACTGTAGCCAGCTGTTCCTGATGTCATATGCCAGGCATAGCAGCAGCACTTAGTATCAAAAGTGAATTTCCTGAGAGTCATTACCCAGCTAAACGGTTTTTTAAATAATAATCCTGCATTCTTCCAATTGTCATGGACGTGTGTATGTATGAGTGCACATGAATATAGGTGTTCAATCCTGGAATTGAGAGGAGCTATTATTGTTTTTTATGTGGCCAGTATCTTTTTTTAATATTCTCCCTTTGTCTATTCTGCACAGAAAGAGAGAAATATTGGTGAGAAGTTGTCATACATAAGAGCATGTGCATCTAGCATTTCCCAAATCATCCCAAGTCCTGAATTTCAGAGACTCCTTTTCTCCTGATGAAAGCTGCCCTCTGAATCACCACGCCAAGAAGCAAGTGGCAACCTTTGCCATTCTTGAGAGAAGGAAAATGTAAACATTCAGTTGGTCATAACAAAGAATTTTTTTAATGAATTCAACTGAAGAGAGAGAAGAACTCCAGTTAGCTCTCACTGTACAAACAAAAAAAGGTGTCCGCAGTGCCATGAAAGCATCATTTACAAGTGTTTAAACTTGGGGATGGAGTTAATGAACACAATCACAAAAGTAGCAATGAAAGAACACAGAAGAGAATCAAGTGGGATGTGGAAATGAATAGCAAGAGAAAGTAAAAAATAATAATTATAATTTTATACACACACATACATATAAAACCTTCATTCTTTTCCATCTAGACTGATTTCATTTTACAAAATGGTACATTAAAATCTGTAAAAGCACGGCCATTCTTTTAAATTCTTTCTTTCATAGCAGCAACCTTTCTTTAAACCACCTCCATACCATTATTTTTGTTAATTTTAGTGCAAATATTGTAGGCCTGCATTACAAGAAAAGGAATAAGATGACCTCCCCGGCAAGCTTCTCTGCCAATGAGAGATCTTACACAGACATTCAGAAAAGGGCTCCCAATTTAAATCACTCCTATCCAAACTTATTTCACCCTGTGTTGGGGAAAAAGAAATTCAAAACTTTTGGATGTGTGGAAAGAAAAAATAAAGATCTCTATGGATTTGTATATATGATGGGAAAAATAAAATCACTGAAACATTTTTTTCTACCGATTTTAACACTGGTGTACATACTATACCTATAAGGTGAATGCATTTAAGACCACAGTCATATAAACAAAGAAAGAATTGGGCCCTTTGATCCTAAAGCATTCTTTCATTTTATACCATCAATTTACTGTGCTAAAGAAGATGCACTTTTTCTTACCAATATTTATTGGGACTACACAGTAGAATCTATACACATGCACAACATTTATCTGCTCACTGAGACAGACCAAATGTCTGTTTTCAACACATAATTCTGGTTTTCCTACGTCAAAACAGCCACAAAAGAATCAGAACAGTATTAAAATTCAAGAATGGGAAGGAAGCAGAATCATTTTTGGGACAGAAAAATAATCTTTTACTGAGAGAGAATGCTCTTGTTCTATCTTATAATTTGAAGAAGACTGAAAGTTCATTTTTAGAAACCATTTCTCTGTACATTTTATATATCCCCTACCCCTTCCATAGAAAGGTAAGTTTTGGTGCTTCTCCCACTCCTCCTCAATTTCTCCTAATCTTTATGGTACTTATTAATCTCATGAGATTTGCAGAGAAAGACATAAAAACACTTATTTCCTTCAGTTCTTCTGGCTCTGTTTTCTATAATTAGAAAATATGCATATACGTATACAATTTGGTGTTCTTGCAGATTTCACGTTGTTGTTTTGTTTTGTTTTGTTTTGTTTTTTTGCCATGATATTCTTTCCCTTTGTGTATGCCAAGAACAGCGTTAGACAATCTATTCCATCAGCCTGGATATGGAATCACATCAACATTCGTTGTTGTCAATTAAAAACAAACAAACACCAATTCACGTAAACCAATGGATGTAATGGGAGGCCATCATTTTTACTCTTGCTGTGGAAATTAAATCATATTCTGCTTGCCTATTTTAGATCTTTCTGCCTGCAGAATGGATTTTTAATAAATTGGAATAAAACACGCACTAGGATTATACTGATATGCAAAATTGCCATCTAAATGGAATGTTGAACGTGATCATAGGAACCACTGATTTTTGGAGAAACAGAAAGTGATAAGTCTGTTTCATTCAGCAATTGAGGCAGCCCAACTTAGAAAAGCCCTGGAAAATTTTGCCTGCAAAGCACATTATAACTGATATACCAACCTTTTCTGAAAGCATTTGCCTAGTGTTTATTGCACAGATAGATACTTATGGCTTAATGAACATCCTCCCCCACCCAAAGAAAACAATTCTCATGAATGAAAAGAACATGAAACAGAGACTAGTAAACCATTTCTAAACAGAATAGATATTCATGCAGATTTGAACAGAACAATGAGAACCAAAATGAAGCACCAAGTCAATTCATTGAAAAAGTATACAAAGGGAAGCGGAGAAATTATTAACCCTTACCATGTCTAACTATTTTTATTTTAAAAAGAAAAAAAATCAAGATTTTAAAAATCAGTAGAGGAAAAATATTTTTTTTCAAATCCAGATCTGCAGCAAAGAAAAAGATGTAAACATTATATGTCTATGAAAAAAAAAACCAAGAAAGATATGCTATCATTTGCATTCTCTTTTAAAATAGTTGACCCTCTCTGATTAATTTCATTTTGGCATAAAAAATAGGAACAAGTTGTTTAATTAATGGTGGGCAGATTCACTGTAGCCAATACAAAAAATGTTTGCTTGCCAATAAATAAGAAATAATGAGTGTTTTTATGACTGGGTAGAATACAGAAGCAGCATACTGCTAAGTTCAAATGAACTTAGTGGATGAATTAAATAAACAATATAATAAGGATATTTTTTTTTTAAAAAATCCATTGATACTGATATGACCACCTCAGGTCCTATTATATCACAAGTATTCAGCTGGTTTAATAAGCAAAATCCATTAAACCCAGTGACTATACCACTCCTAGCTGTGTCATCTGGTCAAAACAGGTTGAAATTAATAGAAGCTGCAAAGCAAAGAGTTTGCTGGATTGTGTTCTAATGGAAATAAAAAGTCAAGTATAAACTTTAGAACTAAGAATGGGAAGGAAGCAGGAATTTAAAGAGAGAAAATGCATTAGTGTTGGGAGACAAATAGATTTTTTTCTCTGGAAAAGGTGCTTCCCCCCCTCCCCAAAATACTGCAAGAACAGGAATTGCTTTCTATCAAGGCATGCATATAAGTCTTAAAATAGCTGGGCAAAACATTGCCAGATCAGAGACTTAAATATCTCAAGTTTGGTATAAACCCTATAGATTGTAAAAAATTTGGATACAACATATTCTACAAAACTTCTCAAGTTTGCTTTATTGCACAAAAGCTGTTATTAGGACTTCACACACAAGCGTGTTACTCACAGAACTATACCACAGAAAACTAGATCTGAGATGTTACTTTATCACCGCCAACCATGTGTAAGATGCCATCCTATATTGCTCTCAAGAGGCTAAATAATTCCTACTACTACATCATCTTCAGCAAGTGGGGAGAATTATAAAACATAGGTCTCTGTCAGAAGCTTGTGGAAGGAAAAAGCCAAAAAAAGAAGAGTTTGTGCCATGCAAACATTTTACAGCATTTACACCTGTGAGGCAGAAGGGAAAATGCAAATATGCCATTTCAAGGGTATAAATGTGCATATTTAAAAAGATGCCAAAGAAAAGCCAAAACTGGAATAAAAGCTGGATTCAACTACCCAAAATACGGCAGTGCTCAATCTGAACACATTAATGAACCAAGGTTGACCAAAACCTATTAGCCACAAAGACACCACTTACTGGAAGAGCATAATGGATTCATTTACTTCAACCTGCTTGAAGTAACAAGACAGGATGAACCAAATATAAATCTACTTTTGCTAGGTTCCAGGAACCATCATCCAACTGACACACACAAAGCCATTGATACAAAAATGAAATGAGAAGCAAGCTAAAATTATTTGGAGAAATCCGACACTACAACCAGAACCAATTATAGAAGTCTAGATATCTAGAAGCATCCCTTAAGATTGCTGTTCCTTCAGTGAAGCTTGAAACATTTTTCTATTTTCTATCTGATTGATCTCAGCACCATCATGTCCTGCTTCATGGGTTAGGGTTAGGGTCAAGGATCACTACTCAGATACTTTTTTCAATTCTCCCTGTTTTCTGGAGCAACACTTCTTGAAAAAACACATATTAGCTGCAGGTTTATCTGCGGAATGATGGCAAGGTCATAGATTCAATATGGAACTGAATACCTAACCCTGCTACTGGAACAACATTAACAGAACGAGAATTTTCACAGAATATTGTCCCCTTCTGCCAATGATCATTTAACTTCCAAGACTGCAGGTCAAATTATTTAATTTGATTTACTGTTTAGTTTTCCAGTAATTTTAAGGAGATGGAATTTGTGCTAAATGAACTATGGCAATTTTATTTCTGAAACACTAAGGCAGAGAAGCATTGGTCCCTTACTTCTGATGTAAGTATATTGGGCAGTTCCTATTGATTCTAGAGACAAGAAGATGCTGGCTTTCCCTTCCCATTAAGATCAGAATCCTCCTTAAAATACCAAACATGAGATGCTGAAGTCTGCATCTTGAGCAATACAACATTCTTATCATGTGCATATAAAAGCAATTCTAGACAACTTTTTATTCTGATTTTATACTAGCCTTCCTCAATATGATACAGTTCAACATGTTTATAGAAAAACTCTTGTTCACCACATGACTTTTGGCTCAGACTATGCTGTTGCACGTAGAGCATAAATTGGGACGGCTGATTTAAATTATTTCAATAAACATAGGAGATAACAGTTAGAAAAATCAGTTTGTACACCCTTTTTTCCCTATAAAGCAAATGTTTGGCTTTTATTGCTATAAATAGAAACTTGATAGTGTTAAGTAATGTCTAGGGCATGTTTAGCGGTCAGATGTACTACCAGTAGCCAGAATTTTTTTACTCCTATGGCCAGCATAGGCAAAAATAGATAATGAAACTTCATCAGTCATTTCTGGGTTTAGAAGCTAAGTGGAGTTTGTTTTGGATCTAGTCAATATTTGGGAGACCTCTAGGGAATCCCAGATTGCAAATTAGACTGGAGTCCAAAAATATCCTTGAAGAAGGCAAGCCACCAATGTCCAAAAAATGACATATGCATGTCCATGAAATTACCAAGAACTGAGCTCCACTTGAATCAAACAATACCTTTACAGTACTCAAATTCCCTGGAATTCAGTTAGGTCACTGAACTTCATTAAACTAGAAACTGATCAAATAGCCTAGCATTATATTCCTAACTATGGCTGTGATCCAGACGCATTAAAAATAAACAGGAATGTGATCACTGATATCAATGAAAATCAACTTTGAATCAAGACGGCAGTTTCCTAGCTGTTAAGGCAAAGCTTGAAGAGGCAAAGATGCTCACCGCAGGAGTTAAAATGGCTTGAAGAAGATCCCGCCCAAACACAAGCAGCTGATCTCTGAAGAGCACAATGGAGTAAAAAAAATCTATCAGCTTCCTTGCCTTGCTCACCCACAGATCACATAAAGAAGAAGACCTAGTCATCAATATGTTCACCGTTAACTTGAGCTATACTGTGTATTTTGTAAAGAACAAGTTTTAGAATAAAACTCTCTACTTCCAGATGAAGATATAACTAACGTCTCTCCAATTTATCTGTGGGTATCCCTGCTAAAATCTGCAAATTCTTTGAGTACAGTTGCATCAATGCTTGGCACTACAGGGGATGTACATAAGTGAAACATGCTGCCTTTTTCAGTAGTGAGCACAGATTTTGTTTTTATCAGCCATATTTAGTTAAGAGTTGGAAACCAAGTGCAGCGGGAAGCAAAGTGCAGAATCCATTTTTCTTTAGTGATCTCTAGGACTAGAAAAAGGACAAAAGGACTGATTTGGCCTGACACCATCAGATGGCAATGTGCATAATCCTGGCCAGGTCCCGATGATTGAAATTTAGCCAAAGGGGGAAATTTTTTCAAGGGAGCTTCTTGTACAGTCCCCCTCAAATTAATCCCCTTTCCTGATCAGCCACAAGAAGAATGGCAGCACTGGGCAAAGGCAATCGTCCGCAACCTAGAAGCTGGTAGCTTTGTTTGAAAAACAGCACCAGCATGTGATTCGGGCATACTTCAGAGGAAGCTGCATCACACCCAAAGTGGTTGGCTGGCAGCCAAAAGGAAAGAAAACACAGGGTCCTGCAACAGATTTCACAAACACTAATTACAGAAGACATCATGCCAGAAACAAAGGCTTAGTGGAAACCCACTCTGGCATTTCCCCAGCCCTCTTGGCACCACTCCTGGCCCACTGACGAAGGTATGTTGCAGATACAGCCTTTGTAGACACAAACAGTGCGCTGTTCTCTATTGTCTTCACGGAGACTCTTCTCTTTTTGTTGACCAGTTTCCCCATCACTTTCCCCATTCCCTAATGAAGACACTGGATGTCTAACTTTTGAAGAACCATTTGGACCTGTAATAAATTTCCCTTCTTCCCCCCAAAACTTCCACCATGTGCCAAAAGCCACCCAATATGGCAAAAATTCCCAGGAGGCAGGTCTCAGTATCAGCAGTGGTTCAGCAAGCCTTTAGAGTTTTCGAAATGTCATGGTATCCAACAAAAATCAAGAAAATGTTAAGGCCCAAATGAGATCAACTAACTGGAATGTACTACTTAGCGCAAGAGAAGGAGCCAGGTCAGACAGTCCATTCATCAGCCTAACAGGAAAACGGCTAGCAATTTATGGATGGTCACATCCACTGCAGTAACTGGTGAATGAGGGAAAACCCCTCACCGTTGGGTCTTGGGATTGTGACTGCTGCTTACCAACTCCAGACTGATATAGCTTTCATTTGTTCTAGTCTTCCTGTCTAAGGAAATATCTGGAGCAACAACATTTCCTTTCCTGGCTCTTGTTGGCCTTGTGCTCAAATGCCATTGTGCTGTCTCTGATCTTGAGGTGGGGCTTTTTCCCCCAACAGTAACTGGGTGGAGTGGTGGCTAAAGGGTTACAGCGCCAGTAGAGTTGGAGAGTTCAAGGAATCAGATGACTGATCCCCACTGCTGCTGCTTCTCCGGTGAGCTTTGGAACAGGATTCTGATGGGGAGAGTGGTGAATCCTGGTCCAGCACGCTGGGATAGGTGAAGACCAAGTTGGATGTTCCAGGGGTAACAGCAGGAGTCGAAGTCACCACAATAGGTGTGTTGAGTGGCTCTTCTCCATAAAAACCCCCAACAATGCTGATGGGCTTAATGACAGATCTCTGCCCTTTTTCGGGATCGGAAGAGGAAGAGGGGATCTCTTCCTCCACAGGCTCTTGCTTCACCACCACAGGACCACTCATTCCAGTCCTCAGGGCCTGGAGGTTATGAGGTGGAGGGGTTCGATGCCCCTCGGGGCTGATCTTGCACATGGGGCTATGAGCCATTAACATGAATTTCAGCTTCTCTTTCTCTTTCTCTAGATCAGCAATCTCCTTTTGCAGCACTGATTTCTCCTCTTCCAGCTCCTCTGTTTCCTGTAGATCCAAGATAAAGAGATGGTCAGCAAGAAGAACAGCAACTAGCATTCCAAGGAGGGGTTTCAAGATAAACAGGCTTTACTTCACTTTAGCAATTTTAGCAGAATATGTATTGGCAGCAGTAAGGGGGATAGACTAGGTCCTCTGAGTGATTCTATTACCTGCCTAAGGACTGGTGGCTGGCCATTTAAAGGCTAGATAGAGATCTGAGAGCAGGTTTGAAACACCCAAAACACAAAACATTTTCTGTCAAAAATTTACTACGCTGATATTGATATTCAAAATTTAAGCTCCTCCCCAAAATTTACTTCGTTTATTTACAATTAAGTCTTATGTCACCATAAGAATCTATCAAAGATTGGATGTTGTCCATGTACACCATGTACTACTGGCTGTTTTGATAAATTTGAATCAATTTAATAGGTAAAAAACTGGAATGATTGCAAGATTAATGCTTTCATTTGCCTTACAAGTAAAGGTGCAACCACAATTTGCCTGTAACGGAATATAAATGCATTCTTGCAGCAAAAATATGATCTCCAAAAAGATATGTATGCAAAACAGGTTTGAGATAATTGTAGTTCTTTTGCTGATCATGAAGAAACGCAGAAAGAAATACTCTATAGCTCTGATGGTGAACCTATGGCATGCATGCCACAGGTGGCACACGGAGCCATATCTGTGGGCATACGAGTGTTGTCCTAGCTCAGCTCCAGTGCACATGCGCATACAGGCCCCAGCTAATTTTCAGGCCTTCCAGGCC
>JANHZT010005896.1:27154-37411 GCA_032468215.1 Stegonotus admiraltiensis | reverse complement strand
ACCCTGTGGACTTCAACTCCCAGAATTCCTAAGACAGCTTTGCTTTCACACAGGGTGTGAAAGAGCCAAGTTTGCCTACCACTGATGTATATGATCTCAAGAAACACAACTCTAGGCAGCTCACAACAATAATAAATACGATAAAACCATAAAAACAAAACCTGGTGCCTCAGCCATTGCTCTCCAATGCATCCAGCAACTATTTCCAGGTTCCAATCTCATTCTGTCCCAGTGCTGGGGCAAAGAGCCAAAATAAAAGGATGCGGCCTGCCAAATGCAGGGAATGGGTGCTCCATGGAGCTGGGACTGCTATAAAAAAGGCAGGAAGGGGCCTGGAGTGTGAGCACCTAATGGAAATAGCCTGGCCTTATGCATGTAGGGCTTCAAGGTGATAACCAGCACCTCAAAATGCGACTAGAAAGAAATGGGAGCCAGTATAACTCGCAATGTCACAACATGATATGGGCAAATCAAGGGACATCCAACATTGCATGTACCACAGCACTCGGGAGCAGTGTAACTTTTGCATGGTCTTCAAAAGGAGCTTCATGTACAGCGCACTGCTACAGTCCAGCCATGAGTGGCTCTATTCTTTCATCCTCGCAAGAGGAACATAGCCATCTGCCAAAGGTCTGTGTAATAGGCTGGTAATAATAATAAAAAAACAAGTTGGTGCCTCTGCTTGACTTCCATTACATCCTCCTCTTTTGAGGAAGATGCAATTCCTGCAGCGCCCTTAGATACGGCCAAAGCGGCAGGTTCCCTTAGTAGTCGGTGCAGAGCCATATAAAAAAAAATCTCAGGCTGGCCACACTCCCTCTTGGTTCACCCATTCTCTGCTCCCTTTTCAGCTGCTACAGTTACTATGGCAACACAGGCTAGGCTTTGTGGAGGGGCTGGCTTCCTGATACAACACTGGCTCTCAGCCAGCCTCGAGCTGCATGCTTGTGTGCGTGCGCAGGTGGGGGGGCTAGTGACCTACTTTTCATGACACAGTTTTTCTCCCCCCCCCCAAGGTAATCGTGGATAATCCTACCCTCACCCACAGATTCAACCAAATGAGAAAGTCCAGCTTTGGAAAAGAGGCTAATAGCCCTGTCAGTGATGCAGAAAACCAGGTGATGGGCAAGGATTTAAAATAGAGGATAGCCTCACTCCCATCTCTCGCTCAAGCCTGCCTTGTCCAAAGCAACTAACAGTAGATATGATGAAGAAATCAGAAATTTTAGTTCAGGGATAGTCTTTGTCCTGACTCATTAGAATAGAATTAATACAAAAATGGCTGGCTTCCCAGAGCTAAATCACGCCGCCTCAGACCCTTCATCTCTTGCAAATAATCACCACCACCACCATGTAACAAATCCTTAGCAAGATTAAAGGGTGTCTGTTAAAGCTGAATAAATGCATCAGGCATTTTTTAAAAAAAACTTTTAAATAAGTAATAGGCTTTTTGGAACCCCCAAACACACTTGCACATGTGAAAGCCTCCTTTACTGACAACAATAATACCCATTTTGTGGCCAAATATCATCTGCCAAAAAAAGACCTCATCGGTATTTTAGGGCATAGCTCAGTGCCTGGATCCAGCAGATTTTGCCAATTAAGTCCAACAGCCCCTAAGCAAAGGTTCATTAAATCAAGGGTTTACTGTACTAAATAGCAATCAACTCTTTCTAGTGCTCTCTTACAAGACGTTTGTCTAAATGTCTAAAATTAAGACATTTCCTCTAAGAAAATAAAATTCACATTATGAACATCAAAAGTTGAAGCATAGCTCAACCCTTATTCTAACCCCTCATCAACCTCTCAAATATCCATTGCTTGTAGACTTAAATATTTCACATCCACATGGGGAGAAAGATGATTTCCCCCAATGGTAAGAAAATGATTAAAACTATAAGTCAACTGTGCTTACGACTAGAGGGAAGGCTTGGAACTCGAATAAACAAATGCTATTGCTATTTACTGGCACAAGATGCAAGAAACACATTATGCTGGTGTTGAAAGAATTACATTACCTATTTATTTGTTACTAAAGCTTGACCTTCTTAACTCTACATAACCTGAGAGGGTAACTCCCTTGCACCCTGACCTCTTCAGACGCCACTTTCTAGTTGAGGTGAAACCAAATTTATCCAGAAGCTCAGTGAAAACAGCACATTGCTAGATCCTTCTTTGCTGGTTTCAAACCCAAGTTAAGATTGTCATCCATTTATGAAGAATAATTTGTGGTCTGATCCTGATTTTACATGTAACTTCTAGGAACACCATTCCAAATAATTGTTATTTTATTAATTCATTAGCTATTTTTAGTATATGTTTTATGTCTCCTTGTGAAGCTCTTGGATGGAAAGGCATAACGCAAAAGTACATTGCCCTTAAAAGACTTAGGTACCCACCTGTGTTTTCCGTGTCAATCTTCCTCTGCTCCCAAGTCAGTCAACAACTCTAAGCATTTCTTAACATTTTTCTGTAGGTTTATTTTAGTAATTAAAAACACACAACGCTTGTTTGGCCAAGCAATTTCTGACAGAGAAAATACAGTCACTGACAATCCATTTAGGCATCCTTATTGTGGGTATCCAAGAACCTTAACATCAGTGCAGAATGGATTAGACGCCAGCTTTTGGGTACTCTCCTATCGATCACAATGCCAGAATTGTTATCAAGTTAGAATACCATTAGGCATTCACCCAGCAAAACACATCTCATCTACACACTGAATTCTGGAGCCTTAGAAAACAGGAGTCCCATCACCCACTATATCTTAGCAATTTCAAAGTCTTTTTCTGAGGCAGCCCCACCCTATCCCCCATGTTCAACCTACGTATCCTCTTTTGCCATCTCATGATCCCTATTCCCCCCCAGATTCTGAAGTCAGCAGGTGCAGGTCAGCCATGGCCCTCTTCTCCAATGCTCGTTTGGCCATGTAAAATCCCTGTCTTGTACCAACACCCAGTTCAATTTCTTCTTCTTACTTTCCAAATCTTTACCCAGACCTAAGTCTTCTTCAAGTTGGTCTGGGGCCATCATCATGACAAGCATCCTCCCACCTGCTGACATGGTCCTTTGGGACTGAGTGATCTGGAGGCAGCCCTGAGCCATGACACAAAAGTCTTTCCAAGTTGCCACTGGAGGCGGATGGCTCGTTCAGAAACAAGGCTTGCCTCACCAGGGCTGACATCTCCTCATGTCGGTCACTGTCCCAATCTGAGGCTGCCGAGGCTCCCTGGCAGCAGCCAGCTGGAGCAATGCTAGATCCAGGGAATGGTTCATGAATCCCACTGCTGTGCGCTCTGCACTTGAGTCGAAGCTTGTGTGGGAGAGCTGCGGTCTTCACGTCAGGGTGGGTGTCCAACGGCACAGGGAAAGGAGCAGAGGAACATCCCCAGGAGGGTTCTTCACTTTCCTCACTGGTGTAACCCTCAAAGGGAGATCTAGGCTCTTCAACTTTCTTTATGTGCTCCCCCTCCAAATAACTGTCAGAAGCACTACAGTTCTGGGACTTGGAGCAATACCCTGAGTGTGTCTGGAGTTCCCCCTGTGGGCAGTGGGGATCACGCCCCCTGCAGTGGCTTTTGGGACTCTGGTTCCCACAGCCTTCTGCCTGCCCCACTTCTTCAGGAAGCAAGGGTTGCGGAGGGGCCACTGCAGTGAAGCCATTGGCACTGAAGAGGATCACACTGCGGGGAACTGAGCCCTTGGGCTCTGGGTAAGGCTGCAAGGGGGCATCCCCATAGACACGATGGATGGCCTGGGCTTCCTCAAGCGTCTGGGGGAGAGGGCTGTCCCGAGATGAGCCATCAGACAGGTCAGAGAGAGAGTCCCGGGGAGAATACTTGGCTACCGATACACTTACGCTGTCCCGGCTTGACTGCTCAGTTTCAGACGAATCCTCTGAATGGGGGCCTCGGGACAGGGAACTGGGATACAAACTGCTGTTGCCAACACCATATAAGTGTGCTGGGTTGTTGGTACTGGCAGTGCTCAGCTGCTGGCTCTTTTCCATGAAGGCTGTCGTGCTGATGAGGCCAAAACGCAACTTCAGCTGCAGTAGCTCTGTTTTCAGCCGCACATTCTCCTCGTTGAGTGCCAGCACCTTATTCTCCAGAACCAGGTCATTGAAGCGCCGTTTCTCCCGGGAACGCTTAGCAGCCTCGTTGTTCTTCCGACGCTTCTCCCAGTAGCTGGCATCCTTCTTCTCATCAGAGATGAACTCTCGCTTTCGTCTACAGTTGGCATTCGGCTTACTCTTCAGGGTTCGGGCTCGCTGAATAATGCCATTGGGATGGAACTCGGGAAAGTTCCCAGCCACGCATAATGTGGGGGAGTTGAGACTCTCCATCATGGGGGTAGGGGAAGGGAGGGAATCGGGGGGCAAAATGTCCAGATGCACTTTGTCTGTCGCTGGAGTATTTCCCTTCCTCAGAACTGTGGCGGCGGTTGCTCCTGCTGTTCCACAGGATACTTCTTCCCAGCTGGGCACTCCAAACTGTTACCAAGCTGTATTGCCTGGGAAGCTGTATCCAATATGGCCTTGAGCTGTCCTCCAGTTGCTACAGTCGGATGGGATCTGGGCTCCCATCAATGGAAAATGAATTGTCCGATACAAGGAGACCATCTTCCAAATCACCGCCGAAAAGGGACTGTCTCCAGATTCCTTGGGAGGGTTTTACTATCCTCGGTCTTCAGCTCAGTAACACTCCAGACAACAGGAGCCGGGATGTTGCTGGACAACAGAGGCACAGTGGGAAGAGTAGAGAATCAACAGCAACTGCTGGGTCAGGCCCAAAAGGCAGCAGAAACGCCTAGGGAGGAAGGATACAAAAAGAGGGTGTTACATTTCTGCCTAGTGTTGTCACACACCTCAGGCTCTGTTTACATAATCCAGCAGGTTCAGACAGCATCACCATGGCCCTTGGTTTGCATGGGCCACACCTCACATTCCAGCTCCCCTCAGAAACAAATGTGAAGTTGGCTCTACGGGGGAGGGGGGGAAACCCTGCCCCACAAAGCAGAACTACATTCAGCTGTAATTTCTGCTTGGCAATCAAAATATATGCCCTACCTTGTCCCCGCCCCAGACCCAAAGCATGCCACACCCCCGAGATGCTGCACCCACATTGAGATCTCTGCCAAACATACAAGGGAAAAACGACTTTTCTAACTGGCATACCCCCAAGAAAGACAAAGGAGTCACATTTGACCTTTTCCAGATACAGTGATGCATTCATTACGTTAAGACTCCCCTCTTTTAAGCCCCTCTTTCCCTCTGAGATGTCTGCATACAGACATGTCTGTAGGGACAATGCCACTCTGATACACCCAACATGTGCCACTTACTTCCATTTCATTCACAAATGTACTCTCCCCATCTCTCCCACACACACAGATGCACACATACAGACAACCCTCCCCCCAATTTCTCATAACATGGGGAGGGAGGGAGGGAGAGAGGGAGAGTGAAGGAGATTACAAGAAGTGAATCCGGACCGGGATTTTTAACCTTGAAGACGAGAGATCCAAGGCAGGGAATCTTCCAGCCCCCTTTTGACTGCTGAGGGATAGGCCAGCGAGCCAGACAGGTTGCGTAAAGAACGCCACCCCAACCTTCCTTCCACATCCACCATGACACATAGATAGGAATGCTGAAGCTCTCCTTCCCGAGAAGGCAAGGCCATGTGTACCAAGTGGCACGCACGCTCCCCCACGATGATGGCAACCCCCCCTTTCTTTTCCTTGCATGTGATCTACGCGCACCAGGCACAGGCAGCAGGAATATAGGTCAGTAAACACTGAATATTTATCAAGCTAGGCAGTCAAAACAGGTCTGATGATTATGGATTGCACAACAGTTACAGAAAAGAGAGAGCGGCACAGCGCCAACAACCTACTGGCCTACAAACTGTTTCTTCACAAAGAAATAATAGCAGCAGGAGGCAGAGAAGGCAATATTGGGGACTGATAGGAGAAAATACTGCTAACAATTGGCCATAGAATCATCTTGATAACTAGTCAGTTCCCCGATCAGCCTTGTTCCAATTTCCAATCAGATTCAGCAGTCTCAGTATCTTGAATGGTGCCAGGATTTCTACAGAGAAAGCCATGAACACCCTTCTATACATATTTCTACAGAGCAAGTGTCAATATTTTGCTACTTTTAATAATCTGGGTGAAATTAAAATGCATCCACCAAACCATATTAGCTTCCATTTTGATATTCATGTTTCATTCAAGTGTCTTCATGGACCACACATTTCTTTTTTCAAACCTGGACATTTCTTTTATAAGCTATTTCCTCTATCCTTGCTCCCCTGCCCTACAAAACTTCTTCCATGAACAAAAGAATGCATCACAAAGCCACAATGCTCATTGTATGTATTCCAAACAGAAGTCTTACATTTATGCAGCAGGTCCTACTAGTGCCATACTAAACAAAGTAGTATGTTTAAAAATACTAAAGTAGACTAGCCTCCAATTTGACAGAGGAAATTTCAGTTTTTAGAAAATGACCTTCAGAGAGCAAAGACCCAAGGGGAGGATAAACTGACAGAAACCCTCACTAAAAGGCAGCAAATCTAACAGAGTCTTTTGCAGTGAGTAGCTGTAACCATTTTAATTCATAATAATACTAACTGCTATATCAGTAGTACACATAAAAACAAGATTTCTAAGCATTATTCATAGAAATTCATAGACCTCAGTGTCAGGGTTCCAAGTAACACACCTAATTAAAGAAGACTCCGAGGCTAGCAATTCTTCAATGATCCATTTTATTAGATATGTTTATTAGAAGATGTTTGTTAACCCTCCTAATGATTTCTCCCCAAAGTGGGAGTTAACAATTGATCAGCATGAGCAGTCTGCATTTCCAGGCCTTTTTTTTTTTAACTTTACCTTTTATTTGGTCTCTCCTCCCAAATCCATCACCTGGTGCTGAATCGAAAGGGTGCGACTGCTATCAATTTGTGCTGGGGCGCACCAGATTCCCGGCCTTCCTGGGCTCTTGATGTCAAAGAGGTAACATCCTCCCTCTAGGTTCACATATTATTTTCTTGCCTTGACCCAGAATGAGAAAGAGTTTTCCAGCTAAGCCCAAATCCCACACCCTGATCTGCCTACAGGGCCCGGCCTCGTGTCTTAGAGGGCACATGGAACTACTACTAAGCTGAATTGGGTGTATACAAGCAGGATCCTGCAAGCTCAGGCATGAAGAGGAAGCTGACCTACTTCTCAGTCTGCGTCATCCCCTTGGGGCAGTAGGTCTGATAGGATTCAAAAGAGGTCAGAAGAGAGAAGGACTGCCGCTCACTTTGAGCTCTCGGCATAGGAGGAGCTGGATCTTACCAATTCGATGTAGCATCAGGATAAAAATACAGTTGTACGGTTACATAAGAGCAGTAATCAAAAGCAAAGCAAAAGATAAGAGTGCATCTAAACTGATGCCAAGTGCTTTGCATTCACAAAAGTGTCACAGACAGGCTTTCAAATTAAAGAGTACAACATAACCTTTGAGCATTTTCACTTTGAAAATCAAGTTCTGTTTGGGGCTTTCCTGTAATAAAAGCTGAATGGCTAGAAATTGTTCAGCACGAAGGAAAGTGATACGAGTGTGCAGTAAAATTAAGAGTGCAATGAAGTTCTGAAAATCAAACCTGACTGTAAGCAGAAAAGCACACAGAACAGAAGGACTGATTATGAAAGCAACAAGGGCATACATCCAAAATGACATGCATGTTAGATTTATACAATACATTAGACCAGTTAATATAGGATAAGGCTGTTTGTGATTTGGTTTGCTGTAGGAATTCAATGTTTATTACCGACTCAGGCTGTCATGGTAAACTATAACATGATTTATTTGTCTAGGCACAGCAGGATATGTGAACACAGCAACGAACAGATTTAGTTGAGTGTGTTATGAGAACACAGCCATAATGGAACAGGTTTACATTCCTTTTGGAATGAGTTCCTTGAATTCTGAATTACAAGATCCAATAATCCTGGACAACATCTTAAAGGAAAAATGAGGTCATGTCAGCAAATTTATAGCAAGGCTATTAAAGCTTCTGGGATTAATAAGTGCCAGGTTATAGAAGAAGCCTCTGGACATTTCTTGAACAGAGCCTGAGACTATCACAGAGCTGAACTTTTAAACTTGCCCCCATAATGCTATTTCTTTGGCAAACAATAATAGCTAAGGTTGTGCTGGGAAGAGCTTCTGTTCGATTTCTGCCCATGAACTCTCTCTTTTCAAGGCCCTGAAGCCAGGCAAACCAGAGGGCATTTTCTTTCCTGAACAACTAGTATAATGCTAATCAGTGCTTTGGATAATGGGCTACCCACACAGAGAACGGAGGATCTAACTTGGTCAAGTGATGCCATTCTCATTATGACAGGTAACTTCCAGAAGGAAGCTCTGCTTGTCTGCTGCAGGAAAAAATGCCTTTGGTGCTTCAGAAATAAACAGATTTATTATGACACAATCCAAATTCCATGTTATTAGCTTCCTGATGTCTTATCTGTGGATGGTATGCACATACCACCACACCCACCTAAGATTCTTCAAATCCATTGAAAGAAACGACCCAGATACCCACAGTCAACTAGACCGTCTCTTTATTGTCCCACTTCCCAGCAACAGCAGGCTATCCAGAACCAATTTTATGGCCAGTTTCTCTGCAAAATTCTAGGATGGCAGGACTAGTATTCCTATTGGTTTATTTGGAATGGATTTCAGTGTACTTAGTTAATCCAAAATTCCCTGCAGAAAGCAAGCCAACACTTCTTCCTGGAGGGTTGCTTTGCTCTGCAGATTCCTTCCCTTGACTTGCACCTTCCTAAATACCACTCCCTCCTCTAGGTTCCCTCCCTGTAGGGCTTCCCACACAACTGCTTCATGATGTAATAACTGTTGCAGATCGTGTCTCCACTTTCCAAGCAAGAATGTTCTGTTCCTGTCAGGTCTGGAACTGAGCCACCACCCTTCAGCTGCCTCCTCCCCTTTGCTTTCCACATCTACTCTACTTCTGCATAATCAGTTCATCATAATCCATATTGCCATTCTTCAGGGGGAGAGGGGAGAGGAACCTTCTGACTAGCAACTCAACAAGTAAATGCAGATTATAATGCTGTGACGAGAGGATGGCCCAGTTAGAATAATCTGTCCCAAGTCTCAATTAAGAAAAGAAGCAGAAACCTTCTGGGGAGCCATAGAGGAATCAGTGTTGAGCAAAGGGTTTCCAATAGTCCTATGGGCAGTGGGAAAAAGCCACAGGTTGTTTCAGAACTGACCAACATAAAATTAAGCAGAAATATCAAGATGTCAACTAGAAAGGAACCAGCCAATCCGGCATGCAGAAGTAAAGCAAGTGTAATAACTTGCTGGTAAAGGTTAAGTTACTCAAATGATAGCAAATCTAGGCAAAGATTGAATATGATTGATCTAAAGAGTTTGGATGTCAACTACTACATAGCAGCAAGAATTGAAGCTTTATCTATTTCATTTCTGCCACCTAGCAATTGTCTAGATTTTTGCAACCCAGATCTAATAGCCCCAAAGAAGTTGCTGTTACAGCTTGGGCCTCTGTGTTTCAATTGACCACCATCAATCATCATCACTAGGTCATCTTGTTCTGACCTAAAGTTGTGTTTTTCCCTTACATTTAGCGACTGGGAATCATAACTATAATGCACTGGTGTCAAACCAATGGGTGAGTATTCATTTATCTTTTATAAATGGAAAGGATCTCTGAAGGGGTTATAGTCAAGCTATGTAAAATTGATCAAATGCTTAATGCATCTCATCTGGAAGTTGAGTCATGGCAACCGAATTTCTTTTCTTTTTTGGTTTGAAACGTTTCGCTGCTTAGTGCAACCCAGGGAAACTTGGTCAGCATGGCAGAACTTTGCTTGCAACAGGCACAAAATCTCTCCCTCTCCCTCTCTCCCTCCCCTCCTGCCTGCAATACTCATGAAATACATTTCACATCCCAGTGTCAAATTCCATCATTCTCTTTTTGGCCTGCCAGACTTTCCAGAAAAGCCTGAGCACATGAAGTATGACGACGAATGACCCAGAGTTAGGCGTTTCGAAACCTTTTTCATTCTGCATACAATAGAAAGTAACCACTCCCGTTATGATTGTGACATTTTTTTCCTTCCCCATTTAAGTACACCTTAGAGCCGTGATGGCGAACCTATGGCACGGGTGCCACAGGTGGCACGCGGAGCCATATCGGTGGGCACGCGAGCTCA
>JANHZT010005894.1:53895-66992 GCA_032468215.1 Stegonotus admiraltiensis | reverse complement strand
CGGGGGCGCGACCCCTCCCCTGCTCGAAGATGCGGAGCGGTGGGGGGGGCGCTGGACGGGCAGCGCGCGGGGCTGGCTTGCAAAGGCGCGAGGCGGCCGGCGCAGACCCCGACTCATTGAGGACTAGCCGCCTGCGAGGTCTGCGAGGCCGGGGCCAAGAGACGGGCGCGCGGCGGCGGGGCCGGGTGAAGGCGGCTACTCGCCCGCCTTCCTTCCCGCCTCTCGCCCGCCGGAGACGGCGGGAAGGAGCCCGCCAGCCGCCGCCTCGCCTCGCCCCTCCTGGCCCCGGCCGGGCCTTCCTGCGGGGGGCGCTCTCCGGCCGGGAGGTTTTTCCTGAGGGAGCACGAGCCCCCCTCCGTCCCCCTGCAAAGGCCGCCCTCCCTCCCCCATCCCTTCCCTCGTCTATAGCGCCCCGAGGGCTGGCTGGGGATGCTGGGGGTTGTAGTCCCCGTGCAGTTGGAAAGTCCTGTTTGGGAAAGGCTGGCGGAGCTGTGGTTCCTCCAGCCCCCTCCCCTGCCGGACTATCGGCTAGGAAGGACCCCTCGCCCCAGCTTTTCCTTTCGGGGGGGCAGTGTGGCTGAGGGTTACCCACCCCACCCCTTGATCAGCTTTCTTGACAGACGCTCCTTGATCCTGAGTGAAATTCACACTCGGAGGAACTCCTGCTAAATCCCAGCCTGGTCACCCAGTCTGTCTCTCCCACTGGCAGAAGCCGCAAATCTCTGAGCATATCTGCTGGACCCCCCCCCCCCATTTCCCCTTCTGAGTCAGATTCAGCCGGCCGTTTATGCCCCTTTCCAAGTCAGAGCCCCATCTGAAACTTCTGGGTAGTTTTTTGGGTCTTGCTTTGTAGGAAAGGATGAGAACTCATCAACACGTTCAAAGGAAAGACATTTCTTCTGTGTCTCTTAAGATGGAATTCACCATGTTTCCTCGCTACTGAGTGAAAAGGAGAGAAAGGAGAGAAAGACTGATAAGGAAGAAAATTAATGCTGAAGAAAAAAAATCCAGTCTCAGTGTCGCTTTATAAGCTAAAACGAGCTCCAGAAACAATGGCAATTGTGCCAAAACCAAATATTCTGTAAGTAATACGGTGTTTAAATTCACCTCTCCTTAGAATTTGCAAGGTCCATTTCGTCTACGTTGTAAAAAAACCAAAAACAGCATTCTTAAACTTCTTAAACCCCCTTTGTGTCTCTTGCAGGCAGGTCTCTAAACGGAAATAGGCACAGTTATTTCAGTTTTCAAAGGCCTGGCTTTTCCCCCTGGCGCATGAAAAACGTGTGTCAGTAACACTTTTATCTGTGTAACAAATTGTACTTAAAATCATTACGTGTGAAATTACCAATTAATCCTACAGGGACAAGTCCTTTAGTCGAAATCTACCCACTTGGGACCATACAGATGGTGAATCGGAGTTTTACAATAGACCCAACCTCTGATTAAATGCAGAGATGTAACGGACAAAAAAAGCTCAAAATTTGGCTAGAGAATAAAATATCAGGTCCTAGTGCCCGACAAGTTCAGCATAGTACAGTCTTTAAAACTTTATTCTTTTACTTCAGTGGATCCCTGGGCAAAGATTATTCTTGGGGTTGCTGTAGTGTAGGAAATTGTTTTTGCACCAATATGGCACAGCCTGAAAGAAATAGGCAGCAAAACTCTCTGAAAAGCAGAATATAAGGCAGGAAGCTGACAAGAAGCTCCCTGTGAAACTGCTTTACTGCTGTTTTTCTGCTGTTCTCTGTTGCTCCTGATGCAAACTTTGCATTAAATCTTAGAGAATTTTTAGTGTCTCCACCCAAGTGGTCCTTCGCAGGAGCCCGTCTCCCCCAGCCTCCCGACACAACTGGAGTCAGGGTTTGATTCAAAGCTAAGCAAGGAAGGGGCTTGTCTTTGGTTCTAACGGTAGGGAGACCTGTGTTACAGGTAGGCTTGCAAATGCTTTGGTACTCTAGGGTTTCCCCCCCCCCTTTTTTTTAATTTCAAAAAGAACATTTTGTTTAAATAAAGAGCATTGGCTGGTCGTTGGGGGCAGAGATACCTGCTTTCTGTTTGGCATGGCCTAAGACCTGGTTTGGTATTAGCAGGTAAATCCTTTTGTGTATTCAAATCCCTCATCCGTGATTTCTGTTTCTAGATTTTATAAGGTCTGGGCAGAATCATAGATGCTTCTTTTGGCTGGAATTACTGAGACTGCTGTAATTAAAAGATGTTAATTGTTATTTTAGGGGTAGGCCTGATAATTCTTTCTTACTTTAATAGGACAGATCCACCCATGGCCTGGACATGCATTTACCATCACTTTTAGTTTCAGTTTTGACATGGCTTGGAAATCCCATTAAACCATTTTTTCTGGCCTGCCTTGGCCAGAAACTGATAATTTCAAATAATGAGTAGAAAGTACTCGGGTCCCTTTTTTTCCTCCGTAGACAAGGGCCGTGCCCCACAATTTGAAACCAACATTTCCCAAAGCACTTGGTGGATTTGGGGAAAGGTCAATTAACTTCTGTTTCCTCCGAGTAACCCTGGGAAGAACGGGCAGCAGTTCTGTCCAGAGCAATTTGTCCAGTGACCTTCAAGGGCAGGAAGTTCACAAGTGCAACTAACAATGTCATCTCAAATTTGTTCCTGGGTTGGTGTGTATCGCAAGAGAAGGAGGAACGGTTGTGCAGCCCTCTCCTCCTCCTCCTACAATACTCAGGTTCCGAGCGCATCACTCAGAGGTTTTATTCACTATTTATTAAGCAAATGTATATGGGTGCCCAACTCACACATAGGGGACTCCAGGTGACCTGCAACATTAAAAATCCACAACGTTCAAAGCCCCTTTCCCCACCCCACCCTCCCCATGGCAGCAGCAACACAATCAAATCAACCACCCGATGGATTTTAGGTCCATTGATAGTCCTCAGGCCCACTGACCAAAGCACATCTTCAGAGCCTGTTAAGAAAACAAGAAGATGGGGGCCAAGGGAAATGATGTCCAATAGAGAAGGGGCCACCACAAAAAAGGCCTTTTCATGGCCCCACCAGATCTCATCCCTAGCAGATCCCTCCTACCACATTAGGTGTGCACCGCAATCACAAGTCCCAAAGAAATGTGTGTATCTTCCAGGTGTCTTTTTCCTGTCCTCTCCCTTTGCAGGATCTGTCGTGTTGTGGTGAAACAACAGAAAATTCAAAAGCTGTACATGGAGATTGGTTTCCCAGACAAAGACTGGGAAGGGGGGCGGTATTTTTTCAGGGGAAACTTAAGAGATGGTGACCAACATGTTTATTCCTTGAAATGACAGCTCTGGACTGGAGTTTCAGATGTTCTCTTTGTTTTTTTATTATTCTGTAAATGGATTTCTGAAGGAACCGAGGTTGGTTTCTGTTAAAATTACAACTGGAGAGGGAAAAATATAGCTGCCACAATTCCTTAAGTGATATAACACATAAAGTATTTGTCAAGTAGAACTGGATTATCCCAAATAGGATATATTTTCCCCCCTTTTAACAGAAGGAATGAATTGAGGAATGGCCGCAGAGAAAGTGCAGTTGGAAGCAAGCGGGCGGGGGGAGGGTTTTTTTGATGTTGTTATTGTTTTTTTATTTGATTTACTTCCTCCTTCCGTCTTTAATAACCGGGTTCCTTAAGCTTGGATGAGGCAGGTTTTGTTGCCAGAGCCATGCCACTGAATGCTACTGACCCCGGCCAAGACCCCAGCCCCAGTTCCCCACCAGACAAAGATGGAGCTGTGCGAGGACCAGTCAGCCTCCATTATAGCCGAGGGAGCCTAGCAGGAAGAGACAGCCTTCATTATTTTTAATTGGGCTCTACAGTTAAATAATACACAATGGCCACAATCGTCTAGGAAGTTATATTGTGGAAGTCCATTGAATTAATGGAAGCCGGGCCGGAGCAGAGCAGCATTCCCATTCATTTCAATGGGCGAGGGCTGGGCGGATCTCCTGTCCGGTCCAATGTTGGTTGTTTATTGATCCTGGTGTTGAAACGTAAGACAAGCTCCATTTGAGGGAGGGGGGAGTTGTTAGACATTCACAGTTAACAGAACCTCATTGTGTTTCATAATCTGTCAGCAAAACCATATGCTATGCAAACACGGGCAAATCATACCCATTAAATCCCGTTTCTTTTTATTCCTGCTTTTCTTCTATTGCCTGCTCCAGATTTGGAGTAACCCTGTTTTGCCTGAAGTCCCCTAAACTAGAAGCTGACACCTGAAGAAGCCCAGACAGGGGTTGCCACATCAGCCTTCGGTTGCGGTGAGTCTGAAGCTCTTCCTTCCTGGGACCAATCCTGGCACCGAATGTTGGGCAGTTCCCCCCCCCAGGCTCCCCCATATTCTCCCCTAAAGGAAGGTTGAAGATCTCACAGCCCCAGTGAGGCCTGAATTTTAGGCCATCCGTCACTTTTGTCCCCCCCACCACCACCACCACTGCCCCCCAAGACGCCAAAGGCAGCTGGGGATGAGTAGGACCTGGGTCGTTCAGACGTTAGCTGAGCCTGGGACTGCTGCCTGGTTTAAGGGGGCAGGCTGAAGAGCGGGAATTGAGAGACCTCACACCTGCTAGGAAATGGGAAGCAGTTGTGAAACTCCTGGAGGCAGGCAGGGCTGTGGCACATCAGAGGCCTCACCTAGATCAATAAGTAGGGATTTAAAAAAAAAAGTCTTCCATGTAGAGGTAATAAATTCAGCTTAATTTCTTTGCATGGAGGCCTTGTTAAAATTATGTCCAAAAGTGTGTGCACCACGCTGCGGAGCCAGAGTACTAGCTCAGCACGTCTCCTCCAAAGTCTCTCCCAAATGCGAAGGGTGTTTAGGATTGCAACGTTACAACCCTGCATAATTCATTGCGCTATAAAATGCGCTACCATATTTTATTGCAAACCAGAGAGCATGAAATTGTAGCTGTAATGCAATGTTCTGTTCCGTGGAGATGCCGGGAGGGAGAAGACCCACCTGTCACTTCCCTCGGAGGCTGGGCTTCTCTGAGGAAGGAGTCTAGGAAACCTGGTAGCAACTCTTGAATTTTTGAAGCTCCTTCCAGAAAAGCAAGAGAGAGAGAAAATTGAGATTAAAAGTAAGGCAGAGGCCAGGAAGTAGGATGTGGGACCTGGTGTAAATGGGCAGAGAAGAGAAGGTGCACATAAACGGGCATTAGAAGGAAATCTGGAATTCCAGACTGTTCATCACCTTTTATAGCGAGAGCATTCTGCAAGAGCTCTTGCAAATCCCACCCCATTTCCCCCCTGCTGGGTTCCAAAGCAGGAAAATATTGGGGTGGGTGGGGGGGTGCGGTGAGGAACAGATATCATCCCAAGAGATTAGTGTTGGGTATCTTCTGATTCTTGCAAATGCAGGATCAGGAAATGAGCATTTGATGAGATTGTCACTTTTGAACTTCAGATTCTACTGCTCACTTATCGTTCGAACAAAATCCGAGTGAAACCTGCTATTTTATCTTCAGTCCTTCTGAAAATTCACCTTTTGAGACTGTTTTTAAACAATTGGATTGCCTTTAAAATACCTGCCTCTTTCTTACAACTCGTTTAATATCTATGAATTGTGGACATTTAAATTTCTCAGTCAACGTAGCATCACTAATCAAAAGTGTATGATTAAAAACAAGCAGACATATTTATCTGCCTGAAACCCTAACAGTGCAGTAAAACCCGACTTATTGCTTGTAATATTTAGAATTAATGAATGCAGGGCTGAATAATTTATGATTGTCTTAGCACAAGCAAGAATTCAATTAAATTTGAACAAGAAACACCAAGGCGCTTGGCAAAAACAAAACAAAAAAATCCTCTTTCCCTTTTTTCCTCCTGCAAACAATACCCTTCACTTCTGCTCCCTCGGGGCTGCTGGCAGAGAAACAGGTGTGTAAAACAGGAGCAAAACAGGTATTATGTTGCTTAAAAGTCATTCATCCCATCAGAGGAAGGGAGGAATCCAGAGACACCTGGGAGAGCTCTCTGCTTGGATGTCAGCTAATTTGTTGCAGGAATAACAGCCCATTTGCCAGGAGAATGCAGGAGGGAGCGGGGTTTTTCCTCAGGAGAGCGCCAGACTGGATTTGTGGGTTATGTTTAGCCAGAGTATGGTTTTAGCTTAGCATTTTTTAAAAGCCAAGGCCAAGTCAAAAGGAGATGACAGATAGGCAGGTGTGTTATGAATTAGCATGTAATAGTAAAGCGTTCCAACTAAGCAAACCAAGGAGAGAAGCAACCTAAGAAGACTAAGGAGAAATTTCCTGCTTGCCTCCAGAGGTTGTGGGCGCACCATTACTGGAGGTTTTTCAGAAGAGACTGAACAGCCATTTGTCCAGAATGGTATAGCTGGCTGGGGAATTCTGGGAGTTGAAGTCCACAACTCTTAAAGTTCCCAAGGTTGGAGACCTCTGGTATGGGGTCTTCTGCTTGAGCAGGGGGGGGAACTGGAAGGCTTCTGACCCTATTACTCTGTTAAATGCCAGGTGCATTTCCCTTATTAGCACTTAGACTTATATACCGCTTATTCCTGGAAATCACCAGCATACCTCCATCTATCCGGCTAGAGTGTGGGGTGCTTTGGGGTGGGGCTCATAAACACAGTTCTGCATCACCTGTGGGCATTTTTACAACCAGGAGGTAACTGACCCGCAGTTACCAGGTTCTCCTTATTCTGTCTCTATCTAGTGTGAGGCATCCCTGAATTATTAAGGATATTTAACATAAATATATAGTCGTAACATCAGCCTGGTTCTTGTTAGTTTTAATTTTTAAGCACTGCCACCAGTCTCAGACTAAACTGGTGAAAAGAGTTCCTGTAACTCTTTGCTTACCTGCTGCTATGCATTATTAAGTGTAGAGGTTGCCCTTAACATCAGCTTCTTTAGACTCCAGAAAAGGGACTTGACTGCGGAAGGGACCCCCAGGGGCCTAGCAAGGCCAGAGGAAGGAGCTGCAGGAAGGCAGGGGGTTTTCAACCGCCACCTCTCATCCCGGCTTTATTTCTGTCCTTAGCAATTAGTCTGTCAAGAAATTGCAGCAATCAAAGATCAGGCAGTGCCTGCTGCAACCTAATCTCCGAGAAGGTCCAGTGTCTAATTCTTATCAGCAGAATGAGCCAATACCAGCATGCCGGACCCGGAGGGCTCAGCCACCGACACGCAACATGAATTATTAAGTGTGCTTCGCTGGGACGGAAAAGTCTTTTTGCAGACTCCTGGCATCAGGTTCTGCTACGCTGGATGGATCCTAAGCAAGCCAGCTCGCCAGAGTCCTGAATGGCTTAATCGGACCGTCAGCATTCGGGATCAGCATTCAGGATGGCGACCCAGGTAATGGTCAGCGCGGCCAAGGAGGAGGAAGAGACGCCATGGGAATAAAAAGGTCGGGGTGGTGGAGTCTGAGAGAAGCTTCCACAAATTTGAACCAGAAAGGTCCTCCCTGGTTTTGGGGAGCAATCTTGATGCCCTGGGGTTTCCTTCTCTTGAACGTCCGTGGTCCTTCCATGGTTCAAAACTCCTGAGCAGTTGGGCCGGATAGAGCCCGAGGTTGAGGCCTCAGGGGGTCTCCCTTTTGCCATTGCATTAATTGTGGGGGGGTGAGAGAGGCTGCCCTTTGCTCCCGAGTCCCCGTCTCTCCATTCGTGCCCATGAAGTAGAAGGAGAAACGTTCCATGTTGTACCTGTGGGGAGAGAATTTGGAGAGCTAACTTCCCAGAGAGCAAAAACGTGTCTCTCCTCTTTCTTAAAGCCAAGAACCAAAACTTTCTCATTTAAATAAGCCTCCAAAAAGCAAAGGTTCCGTGGAGTCAACAGTGTAAAACCAAATCTGTCCCCAGGTTGGGGTGATGGGAGGCAAGAACAGTTGGCCCAAAAGGTGCACCCAGCCTCCCCACTTGGGGCTGTAAGCGGCTGCTGTGGGGCCACATCCATAAAGGGAGGGGCTCCTTCTCTTCCCGAGGGGACCAACTCTACCCAAGCCAGGCAGCCTTGGCCTGGGTGAGCAACGTGGCTGAGGTGGATCTGTTTGTAGCCCCTGAAAGGCTGCATTGCATTGTTCTAACACCAAGTTTTCACCCTCGGCAACTTTAAGGTGTGTGGACTTCGACGCTCAGGAACTGCAGTCCTCACATCTCAAAGTGGCCAAGGTTGAACAGCAGCGCTTTAAGGGGAGGGGGCAGAAGGAGGGAAAGTGGGAAGCATTCAAGACTTCAGTTCAACAGATGGGCCTCTCTGGTCAAGGGTGTGTCTAACACAGCACTCCTTTAACAAAATTGTGCTGGCCCGAAAGCCGTATTCTGGAACAGGAGACGAGCAAAGGAAGGACTTGCTACAAATGGCCACTTTCTCTCCCGCCCCCGTGGACGGTTGTCCTCAAAGGGAAAGGAGTTTGTTGTCCTGTGGCTTTCTTTGTGCCAACAGTATCTGGCCGAGGGCAAAAATAGTTGCAGATCAATCCTCATATTATAATCCAAAGTTTAACCAGAAAAGGTGGCCCTTGTGGATTCGGTCGGTTTGGATGCTGGCCTGAACATTGTCCTGGGCTGAAACTGGTAAAGCCACTGGCCATTCTGATTACCAAACAGGATTTGTAATTATGCTGAACTGGAAGTCAGAGATGACACGGCAGTAAATTTAGAGAAGGGTCAGGTCATTTATTTGCTGCTTCATTTTTCTTTCCAGTGAGGCCGTTATAAAAATCTAATTTCCCAATGCAGTCAGCTGTGAAGCAGCCCAGAACAGAATCTGTTCATTCCTTTATTTATTTGTTAAGCAAGGCCTGGACAGGAGGGGGGGTGGGGGGAAAGCTTGTTAGGAGAAGCGAGGTTTCAAATTAAAGTGGTGACTCCCTGCAGTTTGGACAATGTTAGCAAAAGCAAAGTTCCTGCCGGAGCAATTGAACTCTTGCTTTTGGGGGTGGGGCTTTACCTGTTTGGCTGTTTACCTGTGAAGGGTTTGGCTGCTACTGAAGATGGGATGGGGCAACCGTTTTGGTGAGGGTGGCTGAAACTTCAGTCTCCTCAAAGTTGGCATAACAGGAGGCTGCCGAGTTGGGAGGCAGATTTGGAGATACTCCTGTGGAAATAAATTAGAGGCCCTCTGGCTCATGATGCTTATGCGTTGCTCGAGAGTAGCACAATCGGCTCTCCGCAATTCTCTACCTGCCCTCCATGAAGAAGCCATTTAGGGCCCCAAATGCTGAAGGTGGTGACTGGTATGAGGTCCTCCTGAGGTTGAGGGCCCCTTTGGCGGATGAGCCTCGGAGGTTCCTGGGGCAGCTTTGCTGGGGCTGCTGGTGGCTTCTCCCTTCAGTTTAGGCTGGGGGAATGATCAGGATGGCGGCTGCTGCCGCTGTTCTAAGATCTCAAACTTCCTTTAAGCAATTAACGCTTTCCCCCAAGCCAAAGAGAAACAGCTGCACCACTGCAAGCCATAAAAGGGCCCTTCCCCGCATCCCCCCCCCCGGCTGCCTCAATTGGGGGAGGGCCAGTGGTGGTCTGAGCACCAGAATGGAGGGGCTGCTGGTGGTAAGTGCTTTCTAGGGGCCTCGGGGGCAGCTTCAGAAGGGAACGTTTCTCACTCTGTAAACCCTTCGGCTTTTGTAGGGTTAAAAATACGGGGATCTCTGGGAATCCTCCACGGAGGAAACAAGGGGAGAAGGCAGCGAAGTGCTTCAGTTGTGGAGCTTGAAGGTTCTTTTGTGCTCTGCTAAATGAACTTGGAGGGCCGTTAAATGCTGAAGAAGGCGCAGGAGGAACCTGGAACAGGTTTAACAGTTCAACAGTAAGAGAGTTGGAAGGGACCCTGGAGGGCATTTAGTCAGACCCCCTGGTGAAATGTCTGGTTGGGGTTGGAGGTGGGTTCTGCTGTTTTCACCCATTCTGCAGACCGAGAGGCTGTGAAGCAGGAAGGTGAGCCACAGGCCAGGCTCACCTGTTGCATGGATTACAGAGAATTGCTGCCCCCTTCCCTTCCCCCCACCCCCATATGTACAGCTGGCCTGATGCTTTCACACCCATGGGTGTGCAAAAATACAGTTTCTGAAGGGAGGCATCCATTCGTGATGTTTGCTGTTTGTTTGCTTATTTTGAAGGATTCTCTCCCGATTTTTCATCTAGTCAGGCTTGCAAATGGATATGCAATTAAGTTAAGGTCATCTTGCACCGAAGTGTTAAAAGATCTGTTGGTTTAGAAAACAAACCAGAGACACTTTGTGGCAACCGACAGCACAACTGTAGAGTCCTAAATAAGCAATCCCTTGTTGTTATTTCAACTGTGAGGCTGCCCACAGTGACTCTGGGCGGATTGCGACCACCCTCTCCCATGCGAGGCTCCCTGGGAAGAGGCTGCCAGAAGTTTCCCCCTCTTAGAAGCCAGAGACCCCCGTTAACACCAGACAGAGGGTGCTCTTAGGAGGCGGTGAGGGAACTTGGTGTTTTCTTTCAGTCTGGGAACAAGTAGCTCATAAACTAATTAGTAAAACAATGTCAGAATGTAATTTGCATTGGAGGTAAATAAAACAATAATGGCAGCCTATTTAACAGCCCTCAAAAGAGAGGTATTTGTCCATCCAATGGAAGGATGCTCTGGAGGCAAGGTGCCACTCTAGAGCCCCTCCCAACCCCTCCAGTCCTCTCCCTAAATAGCAAAGTTGGTGGGGGGGGGGGGCAGGAGACATGTTAAAATTGGTTGCCATAAATTGAATCCCTGCACTGTTTGCTTTCTGGAGTGTAGCCGTATTTCAGTTTTGACCAGAGGATGCAAAGAGGCTTGTTTTGCCAGGACAGTGTGTAGTTGTTTATTGGCCTATGAAAAAGGAATCGGAGGTGCTGTTCCCTGCCTTGGACCATTAACCTCCTGAAATGTTTTGACAAGGGGAGCAGGGAAAAGGCTGGGGCTGCGGCTGGCAGAGCAGCATTTGAAGGCAGCCAGGATCGGAAAGAAAAGGAAAACTCTGCTCCATCCGCCCCTCTGCCAAGAACCAGGAATCCGTCTACCCCATTTGCCCTGCTCGTCCCATGATTGAAAAACGAAAACCCAGGGCTAAATAAATGGGTCCTTTTGCTTTCCCAAGTAGGCCTCGGGGCCCCCTGAAGGCCCTCAGGCTCTGTTTTCAGCCCTGCTCCAGTGTGGTGGATGTTTTGGCCACATCCTGACCGGAGAAGGAGGCTGGGCCAGGAGCCTGGCCTTCCCTCCAGCTGGGTCTGAGCCCTGGGGATCACCAGCCCACCGATTTGGGCTTCTCATCTTGACCCAGGACTGATGGCTTCCTTCTTCCCTTCTTTTCAGCTGTGTTCTTGACCTGCTTCTAGAGCACGAGATATCCCCCCCACCAACGAGTGGGATCCGGGGGCTGGAGCTGTTCTCCGGCAGGTGAGACACAAGGCGGTCCTGGTCTCCAGGTCAGAGTCGGCCTGGACCTGCCTGGGAGGAGGAATGGCCAGGAACAGATCTCCATTGTTGCTCTCATCAACCTGAAGCGCGTCAAGGGAGGCAGGGGAGCCCTGACCGTTAGCCGCCCCATTTATCGGGGCTGTTGTGTCCCGCCCGGCCCTCCCCCTCCCCGCCGTTTCTCAGATTAGCCCAGGCCGCGCTCTAAAAGGGTCCTCGGCCGGGCTTTTGTGCCCAGAGTGCCCAGTGTGAAATCTGCAGTGACGTTAAATGTTTTCTAATGAATAATTATTGAAAGGAAATGGAGGCATATCAGTGTAAAGGATTGTAGCGTATTAAAACATTTTATGCGATGGGTACAAAAATGTTGTCCTTCACAAGCACTTTGGGAAAAAGGCTTTAGTTTCTTTTCCTTGTGAAGGGGTTTTGATTCTCAGGGGATTATCCCTAAGCTCTTTCTGGCCCGTCTCCTGACGGCAGTGAAAAGGGCCTTCAAGATGGCACCCCTGAAGCCGGTCGAAGGGTTAGAAGTTTTAGGGGTTAGAAGAAATGTTTGAACATCGGAGGGCTTTTTTTTTTCACTTCTGCTTTTGATTTTGGAGGGTGAGGCACAGCTCCCCTTTGACCCCACAGGGATTGTCGGTGGCTCTTTTGGTTAAGGCTGTGCCAAAATTACAGGCGAGGAACTGTTGAAATTCTTGGGCGTTTCTTGCCCACCGCTCAGCCTCAAAATCTGCATTTTCTGTGGCTTCAGAAAGAAACGAAGCTAAAGTTTGGAAAAAGCTGTGTGGGATGCAAACACATTTAAGATTTTCTTGTTTCTAGGATTCATCGTTGATATTCTTTTTCCAAAGCAGCAAAACTAATGATCAAATGCACATTACCCTTTGGAGTGAAAGCTTTTATTAATATGAAATAAAAAATACTAATGAAAACCCCCATAGATGAATGCAGCAGCATCTTTCAGCCAGATGGATTCTCGATTCAAAACCTCAAGTTTTCTTTCTTTCTTTCTTTCTTTCTTGCAATTTTGATGTGCTGAAATGATTCTAGAATTCACACTTTTGCAAAAGCCCCCAGTTGTAGTAGATGGCTTTAGAGGAAAGGAAATGAAGCGGGGAAGGGAAGCTTTGCACTTGCCTTGAGAGCAGAATTAAACAGAGGGAAGAAAATGTGGAGAAAACGTGGGAGACGGGCGGGCAATGTAGGTCAGTTCCAGGCTGCTGGGTGGGTTTCTCTGGGGGCCTGTGTGATAAAGCAAATCCTGGGCAGATGGCTTTGGTCCCTCTGATGTAATGTGTACACTGGGGACATTAACTGCAGCACCAGAAGTTGAATGGCTGGGAGAGTCAGAGGCGGGAGGAGGAGGAGAGCAGCCCCCTCCCCAAATTTCTACAGTAGAAGCTGCTTTGTAGGCTCACCTATTCGTACTGATGAATATATTCCCACCGTAAGCCTATACTCATAATATTCAAAATATCCGTAGCCCATAATGTGGTTGTGTAATGTGGACGTGGTTCAAATGGTGGTGTATTCAAGCCATGGACTAATTGTGGACCTTCTTCACGCCACACTTACACTTCCGTCACTGTTTTCTTTCCTCCCCTTGAGGTTCTCTTTGTGTGTGAACCTTTTAGCACGTCTCCAATAGGTGGGATATTGTAGCATTAGAAACTCATAGGAAGTGGCCAGACCCGAATGGA
>JANHZT010005894.1:34395-46328 GCA_032468215.1 Stegonotus admiraltiensis | reverse complement strand
TTTGAGCGACAGGGAGCCGCAGCAGAGGGGTGAAAGAGCCACATGCGGCTCCAGAGCCACAGGTTGCTGACCCCTGCCTCAAGCCTCATACACTATGTATTGCTCATGTGGGGAGCCTGCAGTGGTCTTTTGTCTTCCTTGTTTAAGGATGAAGAATGCTTGCGGCCAGGTGAGGCCACTGACCTGAGTTTCTTGGAAAAACTGGAGGAGAAAGTAGGAGACCATGCCCATTTTGTGACGTAAGTGGCGTGCCCTTCCTGCTAGAGAGGATGGGGTTCTCTCACCTTGGCCCTTCTTGGAGCAGACTCTAGTTCAGCCCCACCATCCTTGCTTCTGGGTGTGAACCTGGCCCAGCTGCCAGTGGAATCCTTTCTGAACTGGGAAATTCCCCCTCTTCTTTCTCTCTCTCTCTGCAGGCGAAAGCTTGCAGACCTGAAAACCCGGAAGTCCATCGACTGGGTGGACTTCCGCTTGCTTCACTACGCGGGAGAAGTGACTTACTGCACAGTGGGTAAGGAAGGGGGGCCGTCGTGGGAACCGGCTTGGAAGGAAGGGACTTAATCTAGGCTGGTTCCCTCCCTCCTTGCTTGAAGCTCGCAAGGATGATTCCTGCTTCAGGAAAAAACAAACCCAAACCCAAGGAGGCATCAGAGGGATTGGAAGCACCGCCTTTCTAGGATTCAAGACCGGGAACATTTGTCTCTCTGAAGCAACTTATTTTGGCAAAAGTTGCTCCCATTGAATTCAGTAGTTTGGAAAATAGCTTTGTGGTGATCTCACTTCCAAGCTTTCTGGACACAATTACAACTCCTGGATTCTCTGTGTGCCCTTCAATTTGACATGGCTGATTCAAGCCCATTAAATTATAGCCCATCATTCCCAGCCAGCAGACTCCCCAGTGGTTGTGCAGGATAGTTGGCACCAAGTTGGAGAGGGCTGGTGAAGTTTCTGTGTCTCTTCTCAAAAAACCCCAAAAACCTCCTGGCAAAAGAGCCTGACATTGACGAGTACTGTAGTCCCACGATTTTAATTGTTCCGACAGTGTTTCTCACCCGTGGCAAGTGGGCTTCAACTCCCAGCCAGCATGGGGGATTCAACTCCCCAGCCAGCATGGGGGATTCTGGGAGCTGAAGTCCAGATATTTTAAGTTGCCAAGGTTCAGGAACACTGGTTTAAGCCAGCAGTGGCTTTCCTAAGATCACCCTAGCTTCATTTCCAGGAAGACTTTCTCTTCCACTTTCCTAATTTTATTAGCATTGCCTTAACTTTATTTCCTGCCGTCTTTAGGATTTTTGGAGAAAAATAATGATCTGCTTTACCGGAACCTCAAAGAGGTAAGAATATTTTGGATCCACTGAGGTGGACCTCTCTTGCCTGGTAGTTAAGTGATGGAAATAGAAGTAGAAAAGGTGCGAATGAAGGAAGCATTGCAGGAATTCTTAAGAGTGGGTGAATTTCAAAATGGAAAGGAATGGGTGTTATAAATTCTGTGACCTCATGCTTTAACCTGTTTCAAGGTGCTGTGCAATTCCAAAAATGGTATCTTGAAAGAATGCTTCCGCTCATCGGAGTTACACAATCGGAGAAGGCCCGAGACGGTGAGTGCTTTCCTCGGACGATGAGAGGAGCTCTTGAAATGTTTTAGCTCAGAGCCAAGCAACAGATTGGCACTTTGTAGAATTGGGGGAGTTAGTGAAGGAGACATTTCTTCAGATGGAAAATTGCATTCCTTGCCCACGGTTAACAATCTGGGACAAGGTGCCCATGGAAACGGGACTTGCAGTGGTCTTTAGCACACCGTGTCCAGAGCGCACGCAACGCACGCTCACTTTCACATAATTGCTTGGGGTAAGCGTGTAGCTGCAGGATGGGCGTCCCATTCCTTCCATGCTTGTAACTGAGGTCTCTGGCATGCCCAGGTTGCAACTCAGTTCAAAACCAGCCTGTCCAGTTTGATAGACATCCTGATGTCCAAGGAGCCCTCCTACATCCGGTGCATTAAGCCCAACGGAGACAAAGAACCTGGTATGGAGGCCCCTGGGCTGGAAAGGGCGGGGGGGCTGCACAATTTTCCACCTGTGGCTTCGTTGTTCTGTCCTCGGCCCAAAAGGCCTTTTTGAGGGCAACCTAAAATCTGGGTTGCCCTGAAAACAGCAGCTAACATTTCTCATCCCCCTGGAGAAATCAGAATTTGTGGAGTTTAAAACCTAAGGAAGTGCTGGAGAAGGCAGAGGCCACCCATCTCAGGCCACTGGGAGGTGGCAAATGGCTGCGGAGATTGGAGCTCTTCTGCAGCCAAACGTTTGGGTGCATTTGGGCAGCAGACTTTGGGCCCTGGGAGACCTGTAGGTTTTAACCATTAAGGGGTGGCGGAACAGCGCGAGAGCCCTGACTGGGGTGCCATTTTGTTGTGCAGACAAATTTGATGACTCCTTGATAAGACACCAGGTGAAATACCTGGGTTTAATGGAGCACCTTCGGGTGAGGCGAGCTGGCTTTGCTTACCGTCGGAAGTACGAGCACTTCCTGCAAAGGTGAGGTTCCTCTTCACTCATTGCCATGGCTTCAGGAGGAACTGAGAACACAAGAGGGGGGGGGATCCGGTTTCCCCCCAGCCCCAAAACATTCTGCTGGAGATTGGATATCTGACTAGCACCCTTCGTTTAGTAACTTGTTAGGAAGACCGAGGCCACCTGTGGAGCTGTGTTGTCCCTTTGCCGTGAGGTTTATGGAGAGGAATTGGAATTGGCATCCTCTAAACAAGCTTTGCCCATAATCGTGATTTCTGGGGTGGGGGCCACCTGGATCGAGAAGGCGGGGGTTAGCTTAAGTTCTGTGCTGGGCAGAATTGACTGTGGGACTCCCGGATCCCTTCCACGCTTTGGAATCCATTTCTCCTGACTGATTCCAGGTACAAGTCTCTCTGCCCGGATACCTGGCCCCAGTGGCGAGGCCCTGCAGCCAAGGGAGTGGAGAAGCTCATCCATCACATCGGCTACAAGCCCGAAGAGTACAAGATGGGAAGGTAGAGGAGAGGCCTGCTGGGTCTGGGACCCATTCATGCAGTGGCTCCCTACGGCTCGCCATTAAAATGCAGCTTCTGTCTCATTCAGGACCAAACTCTTCATTCGTTTCCCGAGAACGCTGTTTGCCACTGAAGATGCCTTTGAATATAGAAAACACGTCCTGAGTATGTGCTGGGACCTCTCTGGGTCATGCCAGAAAGATCTTTTTCTACCTGAACATTGTCTTTATGAGGAAGTCATCCTCCGAAGGCCCTGGATGACCTCCTCAAAAATACAACTTCTTGGTGCAAATGTTCTAAAGCTGCATGAAATCCCTGTTGGGCTATCTAGTCCAGCCCGTATCTTCCTCCCCAGCTTTGGCCAAACAGAAGTCTCTTGGGTCAGCATTGCAAGCCAATACTGAGGCCTATTTAGGATTAATTTTCTTTGCACTAAGATGGTCCTATGCTCAATCTCTAAAGAAGCCAGGTAGCTTTGATGGGAAAGATATCCAAGAGCTACTTAATTCCAATCCCATTAGAACATAATATTGTTGATGAATTCTTGATTCAATTTCAAAGAGTATTCTAGGCGAGAAAGTCCCAGGTTTTGTCCCTGGAGTTTGCAGTTAGAAGTTACGTTTCTGGTAGAGAAAATGGAGTTAGACAGTCTGGCTTAGAAGTCTTTTCCCCACTAGAAGCCACCGAGGGCTCCCCAGAGAGACAGAAGTGACTTTCACCTGGCAGAGGCATCAGGGCTGCCTGCTTTTCTCCCTCTCTTTCAGTTTCCAGGATACAAGCCAAATACAGAGGTTGCCTCGGGAAGCGAGAATTCCAGAAGATGAGACAAGCCGGTAAGGATCAGCTGGCTGGAACAAAAAACTATCTTGAGCAGAACACTTCACACGTGCTGCTTTCTAAACTCGGTCCCCGGAGACCCCATGTGAAAACTTGCACCGCCTGCCCTTCACCTGCTACTAAGGAGGCTCTCCTGGGTGAGCAGGGGACTCTTTCTGTCTTGCAGCCATCCTGCTGGAGGCGGCCTGGAGGGGGGTCCTGGCGCGCAGAGTGGCCAAGAAGAGAATGTGGGCAGTTGAGACAATCCATAAGTAAGTTCCCTGCCTCTTCCGCCTGGGGCCACCCCTCCCTTCTGTTGCCTCTCAGCTCTGAGAAGAAACCAGAGGGGCCCCTGCTCCTCTGCTTGTCCCGTCTCTGGCACGGATGTCCGTACACACAGACAGTGTCTACACCTGGGAAGGCTCCTGGGGACGATCAGGAGGATGGTCCTGAATGTTGCTTTCTCCCTTCCGAAGGTTCTTAAAAGGCTTCATCCACCGCAGGGAGCCCCTGAACGCCGACAACGTGGACTTTGTGAGGTTTGTGCAGTACACCTACCTCATGAAACTCAGAGATCACATTCCAAAGACCGTCCTGGACAAAAGCTGGCTTAAGCCTCCAGAGATCGTGCAACAAGTGAGAATGGGCTGGTGGGAAGCCTCCATGTTCAGGGTCAGTCTGCTGCAGAGTCAAGGGAGGAAGCCTCTGGCTTTCCTGTCTGGCTGTGGGTTCTCTCTCTAGGCTTCCGCGGGGGGCGGATGGGTTTTTGTCGTCCTACAGATGCTGGGTCTCACCAGCTCTTCTGAGGTTAGCTGAGGAATAGTCAGATTGAGAAGGTCTCCTAAACTTATGTCCACGTTTGACTTGTACAAAACTGGGGATTGTGAGTTGGAGCACCATCTGCTCCTCTAGGAACAGAGCCTGGGAGCTCCACAGGGGTCTGTGGCTGAGTATAGTGTCCATCTCGTGTCCATCTTCTCCCCTTCTACCACCCAGAGCTCTGCTCTTCTGAAGACAATCTGCAAAAGGAATCTTGTCCGGAAATATTGCTGTGGAATCGCTGCGGAGAAGAAGGCCCAGGTGACAGGGCGGGGCTGCCGTTTCATGGGAGGCTCTTCCAGGGGTCCTGAGGGGGGTAAAGCAGGACGCAGGTTCTTAGTTGACTCCCACACAGATGGAGCAGAAAGCTGTTGCCAGTGCCATTTTCTCTGGGAAGAAGGCCGGCTACTTGGAAAGCCTGAACCAGCCCTTTCTGCACAGTCGACTGGGTGAGTAGCTGAGAGTTGGCAGATCCTGCTGAGAACTTGGCTTGACTCAAATGAAGGGCTCTCCCTTGTTGACTGTCTGGATATAATTTGGGGGCAGGTTCCAGGGGAAGCATAGAATGGGGGAGTTGGACGGCTCCCAAGGATCATCTGAGGGGGTCAACGTACCCTTCAAAGCACCTGAAACTGAGGGCAGGACAAGAAGCAACGGATGGAAAGTGATCAAGGAGAGAAGCAACCTAGAACTAAGGAGAAATTTCCTGACAGTGAGAACAATGAATCGGTGGAACAGAAGTTGCCTTCAGAAGTTTTAGGTGCTGCATCACTGGTGGCTTTTAAGAAAAAACTGGAGAGCCATTGGTCTGGAATGAGGTAGGGTCTCCTGCTTGAGCAGGAGGCTGGACTAGAAGACCTCCCAGGTCCCTTCCAGATCTGTGATTCTGTTTTTTTGGTCCAGCAGGAAGAGTAGGTCCTTATTAACAAGTTACTTTAAAGTTGTCCTACAGCTTTCACGAAGTCCGACGTCAATCTTGAATTGTATATTTTACACTATAAGCCACTTTAGAAGAAACATTACATGAAGCGAAAGGCCTTCTGCCCCCTTCTCTCCTAGGTGAGAGCGACCTGTGCCCCAAAGTCCTGCAGATGATCCGCCACGAGAAGGTCCAGGTAAGGCAGGGGATGGCATCCCACAGGTAAGCAGGGGAAGAGCTCCCAGCCGCTCCCACAGTTTCCTCCCTGCCTCGATTGTGCAGACCCAGCCCTGCTGGGGCTCTTCAGCTCCCTCTTGTCTCTTGTGCTGGTTTCCAGTATGTCACGCCAGTGGTGAAGTACGACCGGAACGGCTTCAAGCCCCGAGAGCGACTGCTGGTCCTGACCCGGGTGGCAGCTTACGTGGTGGAGACGGCCAAGATCAAGCAGAAGATTGAGTACGCCACCCTCAAAGGTAACCTCTGAATTCCCCTTGGCCTCAGGTCCTCGTCCCTGAAGCCGACCTCTTGGTGCCTTTGGAGCGAGGCTTTTGGACAAACACAGGAGGGAGGATTCTGCTCTCAGGCAGGCTGCCAGGGGTCTAGAAGAGCCGGCGCAGAAGCTAGAATTTTTCTCCAGGAGCTTTGGCCTGGGTACAGAGCATCTTCATCAGTATCTGGAAGGCAGCAAGGCCCTTGAGGCAAGGTGCTTTTCAGTGGCAAGAAAAAGGAAGGGCCGGCTGCCAAAACAGCAGATGCATAAATAGATTTATTTATCTATTTCAATAAATAGGGGTGGGAGGGAGGGAGGGGGCTGGGAAGGGGAGCCTCGGGAGCAGGAAGGCTCTGATATGTTGGGAAAAGATGGAAACCAGAGAATTTGTGGTGGAACAAGAATGTAGAGCTCCATCTTTGCAATTTCACCAAAGGCCCCTCGGAAAAGAACCAGGGGCATGAAAGTATTAGCTTGGTTAACGAAACATTCTTTTTTTAAAAAAGGAAGAGTAGAAACTTCTTCCATATTTCCATAAAATTTACCCTGTGGGACAGAAGGAGTACTGCTTACGTGGGCTCTGGTCCCTTCTCTCTGCAAGGCATTTCCACCAGCAGTCTCAGCGATGGAATCTTAGTCCTTCACGTTCCAGAAGACAACAAACAGGAGAAGGTGAGGGGAATTTGCTGTCCCGGAGACCCTCCCGCTTCAGGACGTGATGAGAAATGAGGGCCCTCCTCCAATCTTCCTTGCAGGGAGATGCCATCCTGTGCTGCGAGCACCTTTTTGAGGCCGTCACCACGCTCTGCATGTTAGCCAATAAGCAGGACCTGGTAGCCGTGGTCCAAGGAAGGTAAGCTGGGGGCTGCCTTGGCTTTGGCAAGGTGTGGCAGTCTTGGCAGGCTTATTTTTTTTTAATACCGTTTGAATAAAACCCACTGAAGAAACATCAAATAATTTAAGGCTTCCCTTTCACAACGCATAGCAGTTAAAACCTGAATCTCTTTCTCCGTAACTCCTTAAATGTTCCAAAATGTTTGTTTTCTCAACCAAGGTCTGTTTTGACTCCTAAGGCTCGGTGGGGGGGAAGACCCTTTGGTCTGTGGCCCGATGCTGCAGATGAGCCCCCATGTCTTCCTCTGCTGCGGAGCCTGGCCCTGGGCAGAGGCAGCCAAAGCCACCAGGCTCTGGAGCCCTCGTTGCGTTCCTCTGGCTTTTACCCATTTTATAATAGCCTCCAGTTCCAGATTAGTCCCGGGAAAGAAGGAACCATGGTTTTCACCACTGGGCAGGAGCCTCATGTCTACAAAGCCAAAAACGGACAACTCACCGTGGTAAGCCTCTAAGCACATCAATGCAGGGTGCTTTGGGGCATCCAGCCAAGTCTGAATATTATTTCCCTTCCTGGCCAATTGGTATTTTTCGCCTCGAAAAGATGGAAGGGGGTTCTGTTGAGGCAATCTACCTCTGTTCATTCATTTAGCTAATGCAGTTCGCTTTTTTTTTTTAATGCCTTCCTGTTTTATTTAAAGAAAAGCAGCCCCCATTTCTTCATGCGTGCTTCTTTGGCTGCAGGAGCTTTCCAGCTGGTTGCAGGTCCTCAGCGTGTGAAGAAGCTACCTAGAAATAATTATTTTTGTGTTTAAACCCCAAAGGTGTCGACCAAGATAAAGTCCTGATGGGGGAAACCAAAACCGAGGGTTATCTGTGACTCTGCCTGCTTGAAAAGAAAGTCCCTGAAATACCTCCGGGGAGAATTGAGGCGGTCTTCGTAAACCTGCTCAGATGCCGACGTGGTCAGGTTGCTGGAGTTCAGGTCATTTGCATCTTTTTTTTAAAAAACAAACATCGTGAACCATGTCCGCCCATTAATCCTAGGCCCTGTAACAGCCTGTGACCCTTTCCCAGAACTGACGCATAGATTGAGGCCTGAGTGTTTTCGTGACCATTTGCTTCAACATTCCAGTTGGCAATAATTTAACCATTAACTGCACCACACAGCCCCCAGCCCCGGTTTTAAAACACAGAACTCCAGAAAAGAATCTCAGTGTAAAAAATGAAGGACTCCAAACGCCGTTTCTAGGCAGGACTGGAAGAGGAGCAATACGGCCTGCCGGGAAACTCCGCCCGGGGTCTTGAGTGAGTCTGTTTTCAACCAAATTCTCTGCAAAGTTAAGAGGGGCCGGTGGGCGTCCGCCCCATTTGTGAAATGCAAGCTGAGGTTCTTACTTCCGAGACAAGCAAGTCAGTCCCGGAAGCTGCTTCTGTTCCTGGAGTTACAACCCCATGTTATTCTCTGTATTAGCAACCTGTGATGTATTTATGAAAAAATAAAAAGGTGAAAGGAAAATTCACTTTCAGTGGCCTGGCCTCTCCCTGTCTGCTAGCCACCTCAGCCCAGAGGCATTGCTTAAAACACCAGACAGACCAGTTGCTAAGAACGGTTCCCTCCCTCCCCCTCAGTGGTCTTCTGAGGCCCTTCGGGGACTGAAGGGGGGTCTGCAGAATCGGCCACAACACACAGACCTCCTTGGGGGGAAGTGCACGGCAAGCTTGATCCTTGAAGTGTCATTCCCAGGAGTGCAACTTGGCAGAAGCTTCTCAGCAGCCCAACCTGTGACGCTGAGGACAGGAAACGTCTTTGGAGACAAGTGGGTTCTGGCTCCCAGTAGCTAGTAGTAAAGCTGTGTTCTCTCCCACCACACCCCTTTGTAGTTTCTCTTCTGGCGCGTGCGTCCACGCTGACTGCTCAGTGACAAGCATAGCTGGGTAGGTTAGTGACTCAACAGCACGTGGGAACGGAGCTTCTGTCGGAGCTGGCTGCAGGTACTTTCCTCTACCCAAGAAACCTAGGACCTGCTCCAGTGCTGTTGCTCACTTCTCTGGTGACGGGGCATTTGCTTCCTGCTAAAACTCTGATTTTGCTCCCTGACCTCTTTCAAAAGACGCTGAGAGAAGCTGGCAACAGGAAACACGACCAATTTATTTTCCATATTTAAAACCTGTGTCAAATGCGTAACACTTACACAAACACACATGGCAACAGAGAGGAGGAGGAAGTGATTCTGCACAGGCTCCTTTAAGAAGGCAAGGCTGGGCTTCCAGCGTCAAAGCAGGAGGGGAGGGGGCTTGTTTTTCAACCTGTCTGTTGTTCACAAGACCCGCAACTGCCTCGAGGCCAGAAAGCAAAGGCACTGCTGTGGGGGTGGGGATGACACACAACCTTTTCCTTTGGCCAAAATTGTTTTTGGAATTAGGATTGCACAAGGAGAGTCTAGAAACCAATGCAGGCACTCAGGGCCATTCTGATCCCTCGCGAGGGGGAGGGGGCTGATCTAATGCAAATGCCTCACCAGCAGGCTAAACAAAGAAACGTTTGCGGCTGCTCTTCTTACTTGGGTTGGGGTGCTGCTTATCCCACCCCAGAAACATTTCCTCGCTGGTCCCCTTGACGATTCGGGCTCAGCAGCACGCCTGTTCCTTTCCCTGGAATGGACTGTCCTCTCTACCAGCCTGGACCAAGAGCCCCTCCCTCGCCCCAAGAAGCAGCCAGAGAAGAGGAAACCCAGGGCACCCACCCCTTCCTCTGGGCCAGAACCTCCACAAAGACGCTTTCCAATCCAGCAGCTCAGGAAGAGACTCGCATGCAACTCTGGGAAAGAAGCGTCTCCGGGAGGCCTTCATAGGCAGCCAAGGAGCCACTGAACCATCAACCTGCCGCCACCGTTTCGGTTTGCAGCATCTTCCAACAGTTGCTTTTTGGCTACTCTGATTTGCCTCCCTAAACTTTGAAACGCACGAAATAAAACTAGCCATCTTTTTCCTTAAATGGAAACGGGAATAAGCCAATTCTGGACTTTGGTCTGCAGCCTTGAACCCTTTTCAGAGCATCTCAACCCAGCTGATTTCCAGTCAAAACTTAATCTTTGGGTTTCCTGATACTTACGCTCCAAATTACAAATAAAGATTTCTGCTATGAAATAAAGGATTGGAAAGGTGCAACAGAAATCGATTAAAGAATGAAGGCGCAAAGGCCGCCTCATCCCGCCTGGTGCAGCAAGATTGATTCTGTAGATTCCGGCCAGCCAGGCGCCTTCTCCCCTACATGGGGGCTTCGGGGCGGTGGGTGGTGGGAATGGCACACGGTATGGAAGGCCCAGGCAGAAACGGCCAGCTGTTCTCCCTTCCTGGGCCCCTTTTCCAATCCAAGGTGCTTCAGTGCCTCTTCTGGACTCCAAGGGGCTGAGAAAGGATGCCTAAGGGCCTCACTGCTGGGGCACAATCTTCACAGGGCCTCGGGACTTTCGCTCTACCCATCTGCAAAATGGCTCCTAATTTAGACGGTACAGCCAGGCTGAGCCTGCTGGTCCCAGAATATCGGCCTCTGAATGAAGGAGACCGAGTCACACACGGACACGGCAAGAAGCTCACTGCTGGGAAGGTGAAGCCTTTGGTCTTGGATCAGAAGGTGGGGCTGGTGAATGGGGAGGGGGCGATGAGAAAGGTGGCCACAGGTGCGCTTTGCAGCATCTACTGAAGGCAAGATGGGAACCGTCAACCTTGGGGAGGAAAGTGAGGGAAACGGGACGTTCCCGCCTGGCCCTACCACTCTTCGTCCTCCTGCAATGGGAGACGGAGCCCCTCCCCCAGCAGACCCCCTTCCAATCCCCTCCTTGGGTGGCCAGGGGGTTTAGCCACAGCTTTTCTCCCGGGGAATGAAGGCTCATCTGGAAGTCTCCCCTGGAGGAGCCTGCCTGACCGAGAGGCTGGAGCCAAACGGAGCCTGCGTGGCCCTACCCAAAACAGGCCGGAAAACAGGCTGAATTCAGAAGTGCTGCAGAGCCCAGGACCTGCCCCCGAACTCGGCCACAGGACAATCCATTTGGGTGCCACATGCTGCATGGTTGAATACCAAAAATACTCTAGGTAGAAAAGGACAGTCCAGGCAGCAAGCCGGAGGCCGGCTGAGTCGGAGGGAGGGGGCTGGCCCACTGCAGCCCCTCACTGGTGCATGTGAGTGCGGTCGTCAGGGCGCTTGATGTGGATCCGGCGGACCCTCTCGATGCGCTCGCGCTCCTCGTCCTCCTCCAGGTGGTGGGAGCGCCCTGCTGCCCCCCCGGTGGCCTCCAGCAGCGCATTGTCGGGACCGCGTCCGTCCTGAGCTTCGTAGAGCAGGATGTTCAAGGTTTCCTCGTAGATTCGGGCTTCTGGGAATTCAACCTGGAGATGCCAAAGGGGGTGGGGGGGTTAGACAGACCCCCTGTGCCAGCCTTCCTGAGGGGGTTGGAGGGGGTTGGAGGGGGGCAGAGGGAGCCAATCACTCACTTTGGTCTGCTTCTTCTCGGTGGCGTACACAATTGAGGTGCAGCAGACTTCCGCGATCTTGCGTCCCTGGCCGTAAAACGACCAGCAGCAAATCTCGTCTCCCAGCACGTCTTTGATGAAAAGGACCCTCCCGTTGAAGCGCAGGGAGAGTTTGTCGAACAGCTCAATGTTCTTCAGCATGTTGTCGTCCGAATTGCTGGTGGGGGGCAAGGGACCCAGAAGGGAGAGATGGGGCAGTGCTCTCAATTAGCCAGTCCCTCCCCTCCCCTCTCCTCCCCTCCCTGGCCATTTCACTCCCCTCCTTTCCGCCCCCTTCGCCCCCTCTCTAAACTCTCCTCTTCTTGGTACTGAAAATACTTTACCTGGTGTAGGAATATTTGTTATTGCTTCGGTTGTAGAGCAATTTAACCGCCGGCTGCAAAAACACAGAAAGCAGATAAGGGCCTTTAGTTCCATGGGTCACCACTAGGTGTTGAAGGCAAGCTGGTGCCCTACAGGGGATGGTTGGAACTGCACAGGTAAACATCAGGAGACCAGCT
>JANHZT010005893.1:67361-77840 GCA_032468215.1 Stegonotus admiraltiensis | reverse complement strand
GAGGCAGATAAATAGATAGGTAGAGCGATAGAGATTATGATATAGGTAGATAGGTAGAGAGATATAGAAAGATGGATAGGGAGGGAGGGAAGTAGATAGGGAGGGAGGTAGATAGACAGATAGAGAGATATAGATATAGATTATGATATAGGTAGGTAGGTAGGTAGGTAGGTAGGTAGAGATATAGATAGATGGATAGATAGGGAAGGAGGGAGTGAGGGAGATAGAGAAGGAGGGAGATAGGGAGGGAGATAGATCGGTAGGTAGAGATAGATAGATCGGTAGATAGATAGATAGAGGTAGAGGTAGAGGTAGAGATAGAGATAGATTATGGTAAGGCATCATAATATGGTATGAACCCTTCCCGTGATCTTGATTCTATCCCTCTGTTAATGCAGCCTAGAACTGTGTTGGCTTTTTTGGCAGGCACACTGGCTGCCTCAAATTTTAAATGATTGTCCACTAGGACTCCCAAGATCCCTCTCACACTTATTACTATTGATAGGGTTGGAAGGGACCTTCGAGGTCTTCTAGACTGACCCCTTGCTCAAGCATTAGATCCTCTATCAGATCTGGGCATTCTGTAGCCCATGGGTCACATCCTAAACCTTTGGTTGTCCCTGTCCGGCCCATGGCGGCAGTTTTATGGGTTCACCCCAACTCATTGCAAGGAGCCCCAATAAACCAAAGATGCAGACATTGCAATAATAATAATAATAATAATAATAATAATAATAATAGTCCAGTTCAGATATTTTTTTAATACAAGTATATATATATCACTGTGTTGGACTCATCGTTGTCTCCGGGGGTGGGGAGGGGGAAACATCGAGGTGAGCTGAATGCCGCGTAGGACATTATATACAAAACCCACACTGCTGTGTATTGGTGCATACAAGGTATTATATTTATATAATATAGAACTTTTAACATACAGGAAGAGACGATGGGAAAAAAATAGTTTCCATGTATATCGACAGTATTTTTTTTCCCAATAAATCAAAAAAATAAAAATAAAAATAGCCAGTTGCTTTAAAAAAAAATAAAAAAAGGTTTTGGGAGGGGAGAAACTTATTTAAAAACACCAGACCGGTTTCAAAATTAAGAAAGACAAAACTTGAACAGAAAAATAGAAAGACTTCGGGTTTAAAACCTCCCCACCCCAGCCCCGGAACCTGTACTAAACAATAACAAATAATTATAATAATAAATTAGATGAACCGTTGTGTAAATATAATTTTTTAAAATGACCATCTTAATAAATAAGATTTTTTTTTTTTTACTATTTACATCTTTATATATTGCTTGAAGATTTAAATTAGATTTGTTTTTAAAAAAAAATGAATGCAGCAACAAAACAATTTCTTTTTCTTTTTAAAAAAAACAAAAAACAAAGGGGGAACGAAATCCCAACAAACCGGAGCAGCAAACTTACAGGCGTGAGGTACAGATGTAAGATTTAAACTGTGGTTTCTTTTTTCTTGCTTTGCCCACCTCCTTTTTCCTTTCTCCTGTCCCTTCTCCTTTCTCTCCTTTTTTTGTTAATACAGCAGACCAGTAAAAATCTTATGAAGACATTTGCTGTTTGTGGGAGGTTTGTCGCGCATCGAATGATGCTGGCACGGAACATGGTGCAACACGTATTTTGTAACTGAAAGTCAAACAATAACCATCTTAACTATAACAGGAATAAAAAAGAAATGATACAACGGGGTCGTAAGAGGCCCTCTTATTGGTGCTCTCTGAGCTGGGTGGTTTTCTGGCAGATGTTTCATGACCCAAATAGGTAATGTCATCAGTGCTAGAAGGGAGTAGGGTTTGAAGGAAGGAGTTGGAGGAGGAAGATGAGGAGGAGGAGGAGGAGAGGAGGAGGAGGAGGAAGAGAAGGAAAGGAGAAGAAGAGGAGGAGGAAGAGGAGGAAGAGAAGGAAAGGAGGAGGAGAAGAGGAAAAGGAAGACGGAGGAGAAGAAAAAGAAAAGGAGGAAGAAGAAGAGGAGGAAGAGAAGGAAAGGAGAAGAGGAAGAAGAAGAAGAAGAGGAGGAAGAGGAGGAAGAGAAGGAAAGGAGGAGAAGGAGAAGAGGAAAAGGAAGAAGGAGGAGGAGAAGGAGAAGGAGAAAAAGAAAAGGAGGAGGAAGAAGAAGAGGAGGAGGAAGAGAAGGAAAGGAGAAGGAGAAGAGGAAGAAGAAGAGGAGGAGGAGGAAGAGGAAGAAGAGGAGGAAGAGAAGGAAAGGAGAAGGAGAAGAGGAAAAGGAAGAAGGAGGAGAAGGAGAAGGAGAAGAAGAAGAAGAGGAGGAGGAAGAAGAAGAGGAGGAAGAGAAGGAAAGAAGAAGGAGAAGAGGAAGAGGAAGAAGAAGAAGAGGAGGAGGAGGAAGAAGAGGAACAGAAGGAAAGGAGGAGGAGAAGAAGAAGAGAAGGAGAGGAGGAGGAGGAGGAGGAGGAGGAAAAGGAAAGAAGGAAAGAAGACGACGACTGTGGGGGTCCTCATTGCTCTCTGAGCTTGGGGGCTTTCTTGCGGACGTTTCATGACTCCAATAGCTAACATCATCTGTGCAAACCCCACTCACTTCTAGCACTGATGACATTACCTAGTTCGGCCATGAAACGTCTGCAAGGAAACCCGCCAAGCTCAGAGAGTGCCGAGGATCCCACAGTCCTCCTCCTCCTCGCCAACGCCACTCTCTTCCAGCACTGACAATGTCGCCTAGCTCAAGATGCCCCCCAAGCTCAGAGATCCCCACCCAAGGTCCCTTCCTTTCAACCCTGAGCTACAAATGTTCTCCTCTATCAATAAGGGTGATATCCATACGAAGGAATGCTTGGTAGTACAAGTAGTATACAGAGAGATAGATATATACGTTTCACTAGTAGAGGATTCTGTTGGTGTGTGTCTCATCTTAGCTAACCCATTTGTCTTGACGTTAGCAACCAAAGGGTGGGGAAAAAGGGGTTCTCCCTTCTTTCTTTGTGTTCCCCGTGTGTGTGTGTGTGTGTGTGTGTGTTCTAAAAGAAGTCACTCTCCCTCTGTAATTCCAGGACAACGGGGTCCTATTTCTCCTCACTCATCTCCTACTGCTGGTGGGCAGGGGGAAATCACCTCTTCTCGAACCCGCCACCCTTGACTTTCAGCAAAGGCGGAGGCTGTGCTGAAAATGTTCAACTGGGCAAGAAGACAGGATGAAGAAAAAAAACCAACCCACACATCGCCGGGCAACTAGCCTGGCTGGAGACCTAACTTGACCTCCTGATGAAAGGCTGGTCAGGAAACATCTCTCGTTGGCCTCCCAAGAACGTTGACCAATGTCGCTAATGCATACATGGGTACATGGGACAGGAAACGAAAGCTCATTCTTTCCTGCCACAGGTCCTTTTTGGCGAGAAAAGGATGGAGAGAGAAAAAAATCTCTCATCAGCACCTTTGGTACTTTGATATAGCCAGTTATGAAGATGATGATTGTTGGCCAAGCCAACTGCACATTAGTCTTGTCTTCAGAGGATCTTTGGTCGTAGGTCCAAAGAGGCCCTGAAAGCCTCAACCAATTGAGTCTTCTGGTACTTTATCACTTCCTGGTGTGAGTTTGGCCCAGATCTAACCTTTCTGTGGTCTACCCCAAAGCTGACTCATGTTCTTCAGCCACAGTTGAGTGGCTGAATTCCCATGGTTGAAAAACGTGAGTTCTCCCATGGTTGAAAACATGAATTCTTCAACCACAATTGAGTGGCTGAATTCCCATGGTTGAAAAACCAAGATGCTTTTCATGATTAAGAGGTTCTTTTGTGAGAAGAACCTCAACAAGACTCATGGTCTCTCCGAGTTGGTCCTCTACAACTTTTGCCCATCTCCAGATGCTGGCTTCTAACCACAGGGCTGGATGAGAGCTTTCTAGGCGACTTCTTTGGGCAGACCACAGGTCCCCCAAAGGTCTTGCGCTTCACTTCTTATCCGTGATCATGTGAAGGTGATCCTTGCCCAATTTTGATGAAGGTTGTTGACACTATCTTGGGTAACAATTACAATGGGGTGATCTTAGATATGCTTTGTAGACCTCTCTTTTTAAAAAAAATTCCTCTGCAGTTGGGCAAATCTGTGAAATACTGATAAATACATGTACAGCCCATAACAAACATGGGGAAGGAGAACCTACGCGCGTGCAAATATTTCAAAATGTTTCATTTCTTCCACCGATTTTCACAAGACACAGGATGCCAGTTGCTCAGGAACAATGGAACCAACAATGGTTCCATTATCTAACCAACAATGGAAAGAAGGAATGAAAGAAGTTCAACCGTGGGTTGGATCTTCATCATCTTCTCAGAGGCATGCTTCCATAACTTCCCTGGGGCGCGCAATGCACACACTGTAAATCTTGCGTTTTTTTTAGAGAGCGCTGCTCTTTGGAGGCCATAAAATCTTGACCCGCACAACTTTTAGAACTTTTAGAAGTCCGTTCCTTCTACCTCCTTCTGTTTAGATACTTACCAGATGGAGATGACCTACAACTTTGAGCAGCCGTGGTTCAATGAGAAGGAATGTTGGTAGTTGTAGGGCAGCAACATCTGGAGGACATTCAGGTTTTTTCCATCCTTGCTTTCGACTGGCATGAAATGGATGTTTCATTTCAAACACAACACCAGATCTGATATTTCTCACCCGTCCACCTTTTTGGGCCCAGCACCAACACCTATTTCTGTCTGGACACAACATAGATGGATATTTTTCTTCCCTTCACACGCTCCTTCAAATCAGTTGCAACAATTTGCAGGCCAAGAAAAAAACAAAAATCTGAACTTCTCCACACCTTCTCCCCTCCTCTTCTCTCTTCCTTCCAAACAAAAACGAAACACAGGTAAAAACCGAAAACGAACCTACAGTTACAACCAAAGGACACCATGACAGAGGTAGCTGAAGCCTGCTTCCAAGACAGAGGAGGAGGAGGAGGAGGAGGAGGAGGAGGAGGAGGAGTGGTGGTGGTGATGATGGTGTAGAATCAATTCTAACTTTATCAGCCTGTCTCCTTCTCCTTCAACCAGGATAGTATAAGGTCTCCTGTCTGAGGAGGAGGAGGAGGAGGAGGAGGAGGAGGAGGGAAAAGGCAGTCCCGCAACCTGAATTTGCACGTTTTTCCCCCTTGAGGATGAAAATGTTTAGCTTCTCAACTAAGAACCTTCTCCGGTTCATAACCAAAGAAGCTTCTTGGATGAGAAGCAAAAAAACATCTTCGAGGGAAAAAAAACAAAGTCCATTTTCCTCTTGAACCTTTGGGACCCACTCAACCAGTTAAACTAGTCACGTCTTCCCAAGAACTAATTGGCCTTCCAAGTTCTATTCAATCCCAGGCAACATGCCGGCAGCTGGGAAGGCTGAGGATGGGACTTGAACAAGGTTATTGTGAAAGTCTGGGATGGAAAGATCTTTGGGATTTGATGTTGGCAAACCTCACAGAGCATCTCAACCCCAAACTGCAAATGTCAGCTCAACTTGAAGGCTTTCCAAAGACATAAGTCTTTCCTCAAAACTCAACTCACCCTCGTTCTCTCTCTCTCTCTCTCTCTCTCCTCCCAGGGATTAAATGTTTGGAGGATCAGGAAGCCAACTTTCTCTGCCATCTGGAGCACCCGAGGTTGTGGTTTGTTCTCACCCGAATGGCATCCAGACCATGGCGATGGGAGCCATTCGGCACACACACACACAAAAGAACAAGCTAACATCCCCCACAAGCGACAACGTGCTAAATTGTGCCTCCTGGTCCATGCCCTGGGCACACAGAAGGGTTGGCTCCTCTGTTTTGGCCACAATCGAGGAGAATTGTGGTTCCTTTCGCAGATTCTTTGCAGGAGGAGGACACCCAAGTTGAAGGAGAGGGGTCTTCCGTATGCTCCAGGAGAAGAGGTCAGGGAATAAGGACTCAGCCCTCCAAGGCTGACCCCAAAGAGGACAAAATGGGAGGGGTTAGACTACAAAGGTAGTTGCATTCAACCGTCATTTTTTTTTTTTTGCAAAATGGAATTTTCCACAAAAACATTAATACTGATATACGGGGTTCCTTCAGTTGGAAAGTTGGCAGGAAGTCCTAATTTCTCCTTGGGCATGGTCGCTCCCTCCCTCCCTCCCTCACTTACAGTGTTGTCTCAGCTACTTTTTTTTTTTAAGTGTTATTTTTAAAGCCGAAGAGAGAAAAGGAAACTAAACCACCCCTGCCCAACCTTGATGACTTTTAAGACTTGCGGGACTTCAACTCCCGGCATTCCGTGCTGATTGGGGAATTCTGGGAGTTGAAGTCCGTACGTCTTAAAAGTCACCAAGGTTGGACAGCTCTGATCCCAACAGATGAAACAATGGGCCAAGAAACGAGCTAGGAGGAACTGTCTTTGTCGCTGAGCAGGAGTTGGCCAACTTTTAAGGCTTGTGGACTTCAACTTCCATCATTCCACGCTAGCCGGGGAATTCTGAGAGTTGAAGTTCCTAAGGTACTTAAAGTCACCAAAGTTGGATAGTCCTGATCCCAACAGATGAAACATGGGTCAAGACACTGCTAGGAGTAAGAATAGATTGGCGGAGTGTCCCTTGTGACTCTTGTCTACTGAAGCTTCGTTCTGGGGAAGGGAAGCTCTTCAGGTTGGGTGATGCCCCAGTTTCTTCCCCAGTGTGACACACATGGACACACACACACACACGTACAAAGGGGAGACGAACAGCCAAGGAGGATCTGGAGAGGCAGGCAGGCAGTCGATAAAGCAATTTTAAGGCAGACTGTCCGGTAGTTTGGAAGGTTGAGCGTCACCCTGTTCCTGAAATGGGAAGGGATATTTTGGTCGACTGAGAATCTAGCAGCAGCAGAATTAGCAGCATGGTGGAAATGGAGATCTATGATTGACCTTCTTGGTCATCTTTTGTCATCTTCTCGGCGATGCGGAGCATGTAGCAGCTTTGCCCCCCCCCCTTCTTGGCGCTCAGTCCCTCTGACCACAGGTGGGTGTCCTTTCCACAAGAGCTGGCAAGGTTCTTGAGCACACCTCTCTGTCCTTGCTCTCTGGTGGTTTGCGATGACTTCTAGATGTAGGGAGGGGATCCGCGTTCGGACCGAGCAAAACTCGAAGAGGTCCAATCTTCTCTGGAAGAAAAAGCTCGAGGGCGGTGAACATGGAGCTCCCTCTTTCTCTATCTCTCGCGCTCTTTTCCGTCTTTCTTCCCTCCCTCCTCTAGTTTCTCTCTATAAATATTAAGGCGAAACATTGATCTACGTTTCTTGCCGGAATCTGGATCCAGAAATGCAGAAAACCCAAACTTGACTCCAAAGATGTACAAAACCGAACCTGAAAAAAAAAACCCCATAACACGGCTCCTACGAGATGGACGCGATATTGAGTATAACACATGCTTTCTTCTTCCCCCACCCCAACCCTCACCCCGACGACCTGCCCTGGAAAGTCCTTCTTTGTTTGTTTGTTTGTTTGTTTGTTTGTTGTTGTTGTTTGGGCGGTCTTTCTTCTTCTCGCTAGTTAAGATACAATTAATACAAATAATCCAGCTGGCCGCCGTTTCTCCCCCCCCCTCCACCCCGGTGCTCCGCTAGAGTTTCGGGTCTCCTCGGGGCAAAGAAAACGGAAGGCAGAACCGGTTGCAGTCTATAAATGCCCCCGGTGCGGAAACGACACCGGGGGACAATTTGAGCAGCTTGTTATAAAAAAAAAAGAAGAAAAGAAATGATACTGATAAAACGAGAGGTGGAATGGTGCGTCTCCTTGCCTGCCGCTGGCGGGGAAGCTCTCTCTCTGTCTCTCCCTCCCTCTCTCTCTCTCTGTCTCTCTCTCTCTCTCTGCTGCGCCTTAGCGCTTGGCGTTAGGCAAAGTTGAAGCCACGGTGGTCCTGTTGATTGTGCTCCTCAGCATTGGGATCTAAACAAGCACATTCTCCCTGCAGGTCGCAAGACATGGGGAACGGGATGACCTGTAAGAGAAGAACGAGAGTCAGAAGAGACCTTGGAGGAGTAAGTGCAGCACAGGCCTCCTGGAAGTTCCGGAAGTCTGGAAATGGGCCTGTTCCCAGTCTCCAGAGGGCCTCCAGAGTCTGGGCGAGGCTGTTTTTGCCCTCCCAGAGGCTCAAGGAAAGCCTCAGGCACCTGGGGAGGGTGAAAAACCCAGATGTCTGGAAACAAGCCCGTTTCCGGCCTCCGGAGGGCCTCCAGAGCCCAGGTGAGGCCATTTTCGCCCTCCCGGAGGCTCAAAAGATGCCTCCAGAGCTTGGGGAGGGCAAAAATGCCCGGAGCATGGTGCAGGAGGCAGACTAGGCCACGCCCACCCAGCAACCAAGCAGAGAACCAGTTTCTAAAATTTTTGAATCCCAACACTGGATTTCAACTCATGGACATCAGGCTTGGAACACCTTTAGGAGGTAAGGTGAACTTTTCAGGCCACTTCATGTTCCTGGGAACCATCAATTGGCTCTCCTCCTAGAAGGAGGTTGGGAACTAAACTTGAACGTCTGGTGCGAGGCCTCCTCAGACGTCTCCAGAGGCTGCACCATACCAAGCACATTATCGTAACCCAGCCAGGAGATGTTCAAAGTTTAATCGTCGTGAGATGATCTTCCTTTAGCAGAAGGGAGCCAATTTCGAAGGATTGCATCAGGAAAGGGCAGGGACCGAGCTGGCGATGGGGGAGGTTGAGGAACCAAGTCCCCAGTGTCTTTTCCCATCTGCACTGCCAGCGTTAATGGTTTAAATCCCCTCCTTTGATGGCCGATGCCACAACCTGTCCCCCCCCCCCTTTTTTTTTTTGTTTCAGCATTTGCAACACACTCTGTCTATCCCTCCTGACACCCTGGTTGGTTCCTTCTTGGGCAATTTAAAGAAAAAAAAACATCTGCCAGATTCTCTCGTGATGACATCCACAGGGGCTTCTGGAAATAGACACGGTATTTATAGATACACTTTCGACAGCTAGGCTCTCCCCGGTCATACATCCACCTGCTTCTCCGACACCCAGGTTATGCAAAGGAAGAGAAGGGCCATCTTCCTAGCTAGACAGTTTCTCTTCCACCCAGAATCTGGTAGAAGCTCAATGCATCGACCTCTGGGTCTGGTCTACTCTGGCCTCCAACAAGCAAGATGAGAGTTTTCATTTGTGAACTGCAGGGAATGTCAGACTTATTGCTGCGCGAGAGAGGCTTGTAACAAAAGCTTTTAGGGGTGCACAGGCCCACGGAAGACTTGGGAGGGGAGGTCCTACCCAAGTTGATCCCCCAATGGTATTTTTCCCCAAAAAAAGGCAACTGGACTTTCTTGTGTTGTTCTAGTTTTCCTTCTTCTCCTCGTCTTCCTCCTTCTCCTCCTCCTCCTCCATGCAAACCTCATTCCCACTCTGTTATTTCTTCTTCTTCTTCTCCTTCTCCTTCTCCTTCTCCTTCTTCTTCTTTTCTTCTTCTCCTTCTCATTCCCCCCACCTCCTCCTCCGCCACCTCCCCTTTCTTCTTCCTTTCCTCCTCCTTCCTTTTTTTTTCTTCATAGAATAAATCAAGAAAACCCAATGGCCTTTTGGGGAAAAAGTACCGTTGGGACAACCATGACCTGAATGATGGAGAATCTCAGTAGACATTTTCAAATTGTTCCCAAATTCTACTTTCTAATGGGACCTGAGAGGGATACCTGAGGGAATCTCTACCTGTCGAACCAAATCAAGCAGAAAGGATCTGCTGCAGATCCAGTCAGCCAAAGAGAGTTGGCTGGTGAGGACCGAAGGATGTCCTTTTCCTGCAGTGGTCCCTGATCAATTGACCAACCTCTCTTCAAAGATTAGAATGGGCCCCGCAACCCTGTTAGCTTCTCTTACAGTAGTGGCCAAAATTGTGGAAACCTTTTGGGAAAAGTATATTTTCTAAAACTATGCTAATAACCCCACTTTTTTTGGAGTAGTACCCTAAAATTATATATCAATGGAAAGATAATGCAATCAAGAATGTAATGCCATCACTTTTGTGAAGGATTTGCTATTAGAATACAGGATAAAGAAGAAAAGTGAAACACATAAAAAAAAAAAGATTATACAAAAATTATCACCCTAAAAAAAATGAGACATACAAAAATGATCCCCATGTCAGTTAATCCTTAGTTGGGTAACCTTCAGCATGAATGACGGCCTTACAACGTCTTCCCATGAAGTGAACCAAGTCTTTTAGTTCTGCAGGTGTTATAATGTGAAACCAAGATTGAAGGATGGCTTCTATTAATTGGGTTTTATTGCTGGTCGCTTCGGACTAACAAGTTTCTTTTGTCAGAAAATCCATAGATTTTAAATTAAGTGAAGGTCTGGGCTATTCCCAGCAGTGGCATAGGATTATCTTGAAACTCCCTCAAACCTCAAAAATACATTTTCCCCCAAAAGGTTTCCACAATTTTGGCCACTACTGTACCTACCTTCCTTCCTTCCTTCCTTCCTTCCTTCCTTCCTTCCTTCCTTCCTTCCTTCCTTCCTTCCTTCCTTCCT
>JANHZT010005892.1:32667-43090 GCA_032468215.1 Stegonotus admiraltiensis | reverse complement strand
ACTAGACTAGACTAGACTAGACTAGACTAGACTAGACTAGACTAGACTAGACTAGACTAGACTAGACTAGAATGGATATTGGAATGAAGAATAGAGTAGAGTGGAATGGAATGGAATGGAATGGAATGGAATGGAATATAATTCTTTATTGGCCAAGTTGACTGGACACACAAGGAATTTGTCTTGGTGCCTATGCTCTCAGTGTACATAAAAGAAAGAAAAGAATATTTCTGTGTGAATATTTAGTTTAAAGATCTGATTAGAAGGCAATTGGATTACATTTCTAAATGGAATTCAGTTATCAGATTGAAGAAATTATTCAATTTGAATTGCCGGACTGAATTGGATACCTATGAATTTACTTAATTACATTTTGGTTGAACTGGATATCTTTTGCTCACGGGCCTACGTGTTTTTAGCACCTATGCTGGTTCAGGTTAAATCAGCCGAAGTGAAATAATTTGGTTCATATTGATGCGGGTGTCCAGATCATTTTTTTTTTCAATTGAACTGATTATTCAAATCAGATCTACTCAATGTACAGACTCACTGTTTGAGTCAAGCCTGCTACTAAAGTGAAAGGAATTTGCACACGCCTACAACTAAATTTAAATGAACCTTAAAAGTTAGCCAATCGATCGTGAGTCTAAGCTTTATGATGTTTATGTCAACTCTGACGCGAACCTGACTGGGGCCATTTTAGAAGCTTCAGGGTTGCCACAGTGTGAAGAAGGGATGTGGGGGGGACACAGTTAGATGGGGGTTTGTAGCCAAAACAAAATAGTTTCCTGTGGGAACCAAGGACATTTTAAAAGGTGGCTGGAAGGAGGAGGAGCACCGTATCCAGGCAACCAGTCAACACCTTGATTGGACAATGTGACTGATTGTTTGGGGAAATGTGTGTGTCAATTGATTTTTTTTTCAATTCAAAAGGAGGACAGGCATTATATATAGTTCCATTGTCCCAAAGGCAGGGGGGAAATCCAGCAGGTTCTGACAGGTTCTGGAGAACCGGTAGCAGAAATTTTAAGTACTTCAGAGAACTGGAAAATACCACCTCTGGCTGGCCCCAGAGTGGGGTGGGAATGTAGATTTTGCAATATCCTTCCCCTGGAGTGGGGTGGGAATGGAGATTTTGTAGTATCCTTCCCCTGCCACGCCCACCAAGCCACACCACGCCCACTAAGCCATGCCCACAGAACTGGTATTAAAAAAAATTGGATTTCACCACTGCCCAATGTGTCTTTTTTTTCAAAAGACAACTGAAATTTCTTGGGTTTTGTTTTCCCCTTTCAAAATATTTTCAAAGGAAAAAGGAAAAAAAAAGAAAACCCAAGGAAGTCCTGTGGCCTTTTGGAAAAAGAACCTTTGGGACAACCATGAGCTGGATGATTGAGACGTATAGTTCCATTATTTGCTCATTCATATAATCTCAGTTTGTAAATATAGACCAGACATGATTGTCCACAATAAAGAACTCTTTGAGACCCAAGGACAACAGTTCAAAAGGCCCATCTCTATGATCCCTGGACATGGTATTTGTATTTTTGTATTTATTAATTTGTCAAACATGTACAAGATAGCAGATATAAATAAAAACATGGATATGAATGAAAGAAACAAGTACAAATAAATGAGGACAGTAAGACAGGGACGGTAGGTACGCTGGTGCGCTTATGCACACCCCCTTTACGGACCTCTTAGGAATGGGGTGAGGTCCATGGTAGACAGTTTCAGGTTGAAGCTGTGAGGGTTAGAGGCTGTAACAATGGAGTTGGGTAGAGTATTCCAGGCATTGACCACTCTGTTGCTGAAGTCGTATTTTCTGCAATCGAGTTTGGAGCAGTTACCTTGAGTTTGTACCAATTGTTTGCCCGAGATTGAAGCTGAAAAAGTCATTGACAGGTAGGATGTTGTAGCAGACAATTTTGTGCACTACACTTAGGTCAGACCGAAGGCGGCATAGTTCTAGGTTGTCCAAGGCCAAAATTTCAAGCCTGGTGGCATAAGGGATTCTATTGTGAGCAGAGGAGTGGAGGACTTTTCTTCTGAAACACCTCTGGACCCTCTCAACCGTATTAATGTCCGATAATAAAGTATGGATTCCAAGCAGACGCGCTGTGTTCGAGTTTTCATAAGAGTAGTCTCGTAAATGAAGACTAGGAAGCAATAGCCACTTAGAGAATTTAAGTTCTTCTTCCATGGGCAGAACCAACTGTGAGAAATTTGGGTCTTAAGCCACGAAGAACATTAAAAGTGGCAATCATCACTTTGAATGGAATCGCGTAGTCATTAGGCTGAGGTAGAACCTGCTCAAATAACGAGACGGCCTTGTATTGTGGTAGGGGAAATATTCCCCATTATCATCCTGATGCCATTTGCCTTTCAGGAAAAGTGAAGGTGGCACTCTTTGGAATGCCAACGAAAATACCTGGTTTTCTTCTTTCCTTTGATTAGAAGACAAATTCTTTGCAACGAGAAAGTGAATCAGACTTCTTTCTGTTCATCAAGCTCTTCCCCCCCCCCTCCCTCCTCTTCACCGCAGCTTTCAGATGGCTGACATATTTTCCTCAAATAATGGCATAAGTACTTTCAAGGACAGGAAAGGTCTATCTTTTATTTTATTTTTTATTTTTTAAAATCTACTTCCAGAGAACATGCCGTTTTCTTCACGGATACCCTACTTGCCTTCATCCTAAGTGCCTTAGGATGGACAGGAGAAGAACAAGTTTGGAAAGCAAGAGCTTTGGACTAATTGACAAAGGTGTCAGGGTACTGATGATTTAAAGCTGACCGGCCCTTTAAGACTGAGGATGAGTCAGCAGGGTTACTGCCACTTTAAGAAGTTGTCTATATAAGGGAGGCCATGAGAGGGTGTCTCCGTCCCTTGTGTATCTCTCTCCTCGTGTATGCTGACATATTTTCCTCAAATAATGGCATAAGTACTTTCAAGGACTTTTTTTTATTCTCAAAGCAAGGTCTATCTTTTATTTTATTTTTTTAAAAAAAAATCTACTTCCAGAGAACATGCCGTTTTCTTCATGGATACCCTACTTGCCTTCATCCTAAGTGCCTTAGGATGGACAGGAGAAGAACAAGTTTGGAAAGCAAGAGCTTTGGACTAATTGACAAAGGTGTCAGGGTACTGATGATTTAAAGCTGACCAGCCTTTTAAGACTGAGGATGAGTCAGCAGGGTTACTGCCACTTTAAGAAGTTGTCTATATAAGGGAGGCCATGAGAGGGCGTCTCCGTCCCTCGTGTATCTCTCTCCTCGTGTATGCATTGTAGTTCTTCCTGTAGAGTTGGAGATTGATTGATTACCTGGCTTTGCTTAGCACGTGTATGTATATTGATTGATTGATTGATTTGTCAACAAGTTCAAGGAAACAAGTAACAGTATAGAAATAGACATGGACACATGAAAAAAAACTGGCACAAATATATGTGTCTATAAATAGGCAAAACATAGCCATAAACACATAGAATGAGTACATATAAATGGGGACAGTGGTACAGGGACGGTAGGCATGCTGGTGCGCTTATGCACTCCCCCTTAGGGGCCTCTTAAGAAACATGAAAGGTCCACACTAGACAGTTTAAGATAAAAAGTATGGGGGTTAGAGAGACTAACAACAGGATCAGGTAGAGTGTTCCAGACATTTACTACTCTATCGCAGAAGTCGTATTTCCTACAATCAAGATTAGAGTGAATTACATTGAGTTTGAATCTACTGATAGCCCTTGTGTTATTACGGTTGAGATTAAAGTACTCATTTACAGGTAGGACTTTTTGGTAAATAATCTTATGAATTAAGCATAGGACAAAATGTAGGCGACGTAGTTTGAGGCTATCTAGAGCTAAAATTTCAAGCCTGGTGGGATAGGGAATTTTATTTCGAGCAGAAGATTGGAGTACTCTTCTAATAAAATATCTCTGGACCCTCTCTAATGTACTGATGTCTGAAATACAGTGAGGATTCCAGGCAGGTGAACAGTATTCAAGTATAGGTCTGACGAAGGTTTTATATGCCCTAGTTTGAAGTATAGTGTTACCAGTGAGAAAACTTCATAAAATAAGATTGACAACTCTTAATGCCTTTTTTGCAATGATGTGACTTAGATCTTTTGAAGTGAGTATTCCTAGGTCCTTGATAGAGTGTGGATCAACTTTTAGATCGTTTCCAGCCAGAAAATATTTGATGCTCTTATTTCTATTGCTAATGTGTAGGACTGAGCATTTGTTAGGAGAGATTTGAAGTTGCCAATTGTTTGACCATTCAGATACATAGTTTAGGTCATTTTGATGGGTAGTAGAGTTGTCTGTGGTGTTGAATAGTTTAACATCATCGGCCAAGAGGACACAGCTGCTTATAATTTGATCACAAAGGTCATTGATATAAAGCAGAAAGAGTGTTGGGCCTAGAACGCTGCCTAGGGGAACACCGCTGTTAACAGGTGCAGGATTTGTTAGGGCGCTGCCTATTTTGACCACTTGTTGCCTGTTTGACAGGAACACAGCTAACCAATTATGCAGCGGTCCAGAAATGCCATAAGATTTTAGTTTCAGAAGTAGTTTGTCATACACTACTGAATCAAAGGCTTTACAGAAGTCTGTGTAAATTGCATCTATTGCTTTGCCCTGGTCGAGTTGAGAGGTCCAGATGTTTTTGCAGTGTATGAGTTGCAGATTACATGACAATTTTTTTCCTGAAACCAAATTGTTTATCAGAGAGTAGGTTATTTGTTGCTAAGTGGAGGGTGATGGATTGGTTTACGATGGATTCCATGACTTTGCACCTGACACAACAAAGAGAGATTGGTCTATAATCCTCAACAAGGCCGGGGTCACCTTTTTTGAAGCTAGGTATGGGTGTTGCTAATGACCATATGTCAGGCAAGGAGCTCATTCTAAATGATACTTCATAGATGGTGCTTAGAGATTCAGCTATGGTGGAGGAAAGCTTTTCCCAGTCTTTCCAGCACCTTACAAATCTGGCAATCCTCTCCTTCCACCCGACTGGAGTCTCCAGAGGATGCTAGCTTTTCTGTTTTAATGAGTGACACTTCTACCACTGTCCGAGTTCAGGAAGAAACATGGATGATAAATTGGGGATAATAAGAAGACTTTTTTGCTCAATATTGGTCCTTGAGCTTGTTGATCATTACGGAGAAAGAAGCTGCTCCATTTTAGAAATTAGGCCTGCTTTATTAATCAGGCACATGGGTCCCAATCTGCTGGATGGAAGCTGCAGTACATGTTCAAAGTTTCAATTACCACTTTCCTCAGGATACCGGAGACTTTTTAAGCAAGCCAACTGTATGAACTGTGGTGGCGCAGTGGTTAGAATGCAGTACTGCAGGCTACTTCTGCTAACTGACTGCCGGCTGCCTGAAGTTTGGCAGTTTGAGTCTCACTGGCTCAAGGTTGACTTGGCCTTCCACCCTTCCGAGGTCGGTAAAATGAGGACCCAGATTGTTGGGGGCAATCTGCTGGCTCTGTAAACGGCTTAGAGAGGGCTGTAAAAGCACCATGAAGCGGGATATAAGTCTAAGTGCTAGTGCTATTGCAAGTGAAACTTTTTCAAAGAAAAAAAGTCCTGTTTGTTTGTTTGTTTGTTTGTTTATTCTTTCTTTCTCAGGCACATATTAGATAACAGATATAAGTATAAACACAATTATGAATACAGGATAAGGATATGAATAAATGGGGGCAGTAGGACAGGGACGGTAGGCACATTGGTGCACTTATGCACGCCCCTTACAGACCTCTTAGGAATGGGTTGAGGTCAACAGTAGACAGTCTAAGGTTAAAGTTTTGGGGGTTTGGGGAAGAAACCACAGTTAGTTAGTGTATTCCAGGCATTAACCACTTTGTTGCTGAAGACGTATTTCGTGCAATAAAGTTTGGTGCAGTTTACCTTAAGTTTGTATCTATTGTGTGCTCATGAATTATTGTAATTGAAGCTGAAGTAGTCATTGACAGGTAGGACATTGTAGCAGATAATTTTGTATACACGCTTAGGTCAGACCAAAGGTGGCATAGGTCTAAGTTGTCTAAGCCCAAAATTTCATGTCTGGTGGCATAAGGTATTCTGTTGCGAGTAGAGGAGTGGAGGACTCTTCTCGTGAAATATTTCTGGACTCTCTCAATTGTATTAATGTCTGATATGCAGTGCGGGTTCCAGACAGATGAGCTGTGTTCGAGAATTGGTCTAGCAAAGGTTTTGTATGCTTTAGTTAGCAGTACAACATTACCAGAGAATAATTAACTTTGGGAAAGAAAAATAACTTCTACCCTTTTCATTGTCAAAGTTTCCTCTTTTTCTTTGCACTGCCCACAGCTTGATCCCAATTCTGTCTCTGTTGGGCCTCCTCCCCCAAGGTGCTTGAAATTAAAAGTTGGACATTTGACTATGGAACAACTCGGAAAGGTCCGTGATGAAGTCAATGAAAGCAAGGTTGATCTCGCGGCTTCTCTAATGAATACCGCCAAAGAAGAAGCCGTATCCGTATCCGTATCCTCATCTTCATTCTCTTTATCAGATGTCCTGTTCCGCTACCCAATGCCTTTGAGTTGCGGTTGGCAGATGCCACGTCCTTCCTGCAGAGGTAGAGGCTGACAGAAGGAGCCCTTGTCCCACGGGAGCCTTCTCCGCATAGTTTGTTATAAGTTGCTGATGTGGCTCCCCATGGATCCATGAGCTTTCTACAAAAGGCAGTCATTGTGTGCTTTGAAGCCTGAAACCTTGAGCATTTCAAACAAGCAGGGGACGAGCAGATGATCTATGAAAAATGACTATCTAACAAGGCTAAAAATTGTTCATTAACTCTTCCCTCCTTCTTTCACCCACCCGCTCTGCCCAAATTAGTTCTGTTTGCTTTTATCCCATTCACACCTAACGCCAAAGATCTGAGCATGCATGCATAATGCCAAGCTCGCTTTCGACAGAAACATTTGCACTTATTGCTTCTTTGAAATACTTTTTTTTTTTTTTAGAATTTTGTTCTACTTGGTTCTATTTTTGTCTCTCTCGGTATCTTGGGAGAAAAGGCCGAGATATTTGGAGGAGTCAAGGGAAACAGCAATAAGATACGAAGAAGTGGGGAGCACATGCTCTCTTGAATTAAACCTTTCTGGGGCGGGGGAGAATATCCTTGGTGGGAATACTTTCGAGAAGAGGTATTCTGCAGACACCAATCCAGGGGTGAAATGCTACCGGTTTGCCTGAACCGGTAGTGAAAATGCTACTGGTTTGCTGGAACCGGTAGTAAAAAAAAATGATTTAAAAAGTTAAAAAAAAAAGTTTGGACGATTGCGTGGCACAGCTGATTGACTGAACTTTTTTTCAACTTTTTTAAAGCATTTTTTTTTATTACCAGTTTGGGCAATAGGTAGTAAAAAGATGCTTTAAAAAAGTAAAGAAAAAGGTTCCAACAATCAGCTGTGACAATCAGCTGTGCTGCGCAATGGTCGGAACAATCCGCAGTGGCGTAGTGGTTAGAGTGCAGTACTACAGGCTACTTCTGCTGACTGCCGGCTGCCTGCAATTTGGCAGTTCGAATCTCACCAGGCTCGAGGTTGACTCAGCCTTCCATCCTTCCAAAGTTAGTAAAATGAGGAGCCAGATTGTTTGGGGGCAATAGGCTGACTCTGTAAACCGCATAGAGGGGGCTGTAAAGGCACTGTGAAGTGGTATATAAGTCTAAGTGCTATTGCTATCTTCCTCTTATTTTCCTCCCTCTTTCCTTATCTGTTTTTGTCCTGTTTTCCATAGTTTGTCCATCAGAAAATATCAGTCTCTTAGGTTTTCTGATAACCTTCCTTGCAGCGTTCCTCGCTTTAATAATGTTTAAGCCAATCTGCTTGACACAGTTGTAAAGGTCAATTAAATTTACCCTAAAATTCCCAGTTCAGGCTTATGATGTATTTGGAAGATGAATTAGAAGCACAAGGTGCTATCCCTGTGGTTTCTAATATTATTAAGGGCTTAAGGAATGTTAGAGGTGGAAGGAAGGAAGGGAGGGAGGGAGGAAGGAAGGAAGGGGGGAAAGAGGGAGGAAGGGAGGAAGGAAGGTAAGGAAGTCTTAATTCAGTACTACAAACATAGTTGAATGCACAAGATCTGCATTCTCATAGCACACTAATCCTTAAGTAATCAAACCATAGTCTACTGTGTGATCCCGGAGAGGAATTTAAAAGCAAATGTTAAGGATAAGCACAAGTGTGTTGGTAAACCACTTAATATGTAGCCTGTTGCTGAGATCAGGCTGGATATTTAATGACAGGAAGAAGGAGAGCTATGCAGGAGTTTACCTGGATTTTAAAAAATGCATACATTTTTTTTCTGGGAAAGAAAATGGGAATTGGAGCTAAAGGGCATGCAGAGTACAGCTTAAGAATGGAGTTTGCAGCCTGTTAATGTTCATTGAGAGAGCCATTTGGTATAATGGTGAAGACACCAGGATATAAACCAGGAGACTGTGAGTTCTAGTCCTGCCTTAGGCATGAAAGCCAGCTGGTGACTTTCAGCCAATCTCCAGGAGACTATGAGTTCTAGTTCCGCTTTAGGCATGAAAGCCAGCTGGTGATTTTGGGCCAATCTCCAGGAGACTGTGAGTTCTAGTTCCTCTTTAGGCATGAAAGCCAGCTGGTGACTTTGGGCCAATCTCCAGGAGACTGTGAGTTCTAGTTCCTCTTTAGGTGTGAAAGCCAGCTGGTGACTTTGGGCCAATCTCCAGGAGACTGTGAGTTCTAGTCTCACTTTAGGCATAAAAGCCAGCTGGGTGACTTTGGGCCAGTCACTCTCTCTCAGCCCTAGGAAGGAGGCAATGGCAAACCTTGCCAAGAAAATGGCAGGGATTTATCCAGGCACAATTGAATGGAAGACAACCAAAAAAAAATGTTCATGGGATGGAAGAAGACACACTTATAGGGGGAAGGAGTTGTAGATGCCCTGCTGGGCAATTTGCCAGCTGTCAAAAGTATGGGTATGAATCTCCACAGCAAGCAGGACTGACAGCAGGAAGGCAGTCTAGTTGTTAGCTTCTTTATGGGAAGCAATTGTGGTGGCACCCCCATGTGAATTAATGGGGGGAAAAAATCTCTCCCGGGGTTCTTTTCACCATAAAAATTGTAATGCTCCTTCAATCTCAATCTCAATCTCAATCTCAATCTCAATCTCTCTCTGTGTGTGTGTCTCTTTCTCTCTTTTTCTTTTCTCTGTCTCTGTCTGTCTGTCTTTCTCTGTCTCTCTCTCCTTCTCTCTCTCTCTTTATCTTTTCTCTGTCTCTGTCTCTCTGTCTCTTTTCTCTCTCGCTCTCTTTTCTTACTTCTTCTTTGGGGAATGGTGTCAACATCTAGTAGATGTCAACCGAGTGGAATTCCATTCTGCTTCTGAGGCAATTTCAATCAAAACCCAGAGCTCTTGTTTATAGGGATGATATTTATGGGTGCTCCATGATGATTGGAGCGGTCCATTTTTGGACATTTCACCCAGATAAGTGCTCTGTCTGGGGGTATTTTTCAAAGATGTTGTGGAAAATGGACTCCTGAACTGAAATAATTAGGATTTGTGCCTGTCTGAATCCACTGTCTCCTCTCTGCTTTGTTATAAATTGTGGCGGGGTTTTTCCCCCCCTTATTACTGTTTTAGAGAAAATAATGGGGTAAAGACGGGGGGGTACAGTACAGGTTTAGAGTATTATGCCTACTGTGCAGAAAACAGAAGGGTTCCCCCCCCACACACACTTTTTTTTTCCTTCTGTCTTTCCTGTGATGCCAAGAGTCTGGCACCCATACTGAAACTGACTGACAACAGATTCCAGTGAGACAAAGAAAATACGTCTTTGAAGAGAACAAAACTCATTTATGACATTCAGGAACTCATGCTGTGATTTGCTTAGATAGATTTCCAAGAGACTAAGACAAATTTATGGTGGAGGAAGATGCCGCACGGTGGCTGCAATGTAAGCCTAATAGAACTTCCTTTGCTTAGCATCATGACGAACATGTCCCAAGAAACAAGGGTGAAAAAGGGGCTCCTGACTTTCATACTGTATACTCTTAGGGACACCCCCCCCAAAAAAAAAAATAATGTCTCTGGGAGACACAAGTCACTGGGAGACACAAGAGATCTGACTTGGTATTTGGATGCATGCTCCTTTCCTTTCTTATGAACTTTTGTGAGAATTTTAATTGAGAGAATGGAATGGATGTGAAATGATTGATCCAGTGGTTAAGAGAGAAGCCTCTACATGGGGCTGCCCTTGGGATGCACCCGGAGACTCCAGCTAGTCCAGAATGCGGCTGCACGGGTTGTTACGGGAGCTTCTCATTATTCCCAGGTAACACCTCTCCTGCGTGGGCTGCACTGGCTGCCGGTGGTCCTTCGGGTTCGTTTCAAGGTGCTGGTGCTCACCTA